>OAMR01000288.1:850243-937501 GCA_900205405.1 Echinochloa crus-galli
TCTGCCTGCGGCTGGCGCTGCTGACTGCCGGGCCGGTGACCTGCCCTAGCAGGCGGAGAGCAAACCAGAACCAGGGTCCAGGAGTGGAAGCCAAACAAATGCAGCCCAATCTGGGGATCCAGGTACCGCCGCCCCGTGGGCCCCGCGACCCCTCGTCACTATGTCGACATCGTTTGCCCACGGCCCCACGACACACATCCACCCCCTCCGCACGTGACCTCCACCGCAGACCTCTCCCGCCCACCTCTTTCACTGTCCCCCGGGCCCGCCCCATATAGGACCCACCGATCATTCTAATGATCCCACCGCGAGCGCGTGTAGCACGCGCGCTCCTCCGTACGTGGGGCCTAGGTAGTTATACGGCCGCAGGTCCCGCATCCAAAAGCGCTCGCCAGGAACGCAGCATCCCAGCCGTCCGTCAAAAAACGAACAGCCCAGACTCATCGGCGCATGGACCCCGTACGGCCATCGCCGCCCTAAGCCCTAAGCCCCTAAGCCCTGCGCGGAGGAGATGCGGGAGGCGGACGGGGCGGGGTGCCGCGACGACACGGCGGCGCTGCGGCTCAAGGAAGTCGCCACGGCGGCGATACTGGTGGCCGGGGTGCTCGGCGTGGCCCTGCCGCTCGCGGGCCGGAAGCGCCGCGCGCTGCGCACGGACAGCGCCGCGTTCCGGGCGGCCAAGGCGTTCGCCGCCGGGGTCATCCTCGCCACGGGCTTCGTCCACATGCTGCACGACGCCCAGCACGCGCTCTCCAGCCCCTGCCTCCCCGCCGCGCCCTGGCGCCGCTTCCCGTTCCCCGGCTTCGTCGCCATGGCCGCCGCGCTCGCCACGCTCGTGCTCGACTTCCTGGCCACCAGGTTCTACGAGACCAAGCACCGCGACGAGGCCGCGCGCGTCAAGGCAGCCGCCGCCGCCGCGGTTGCCGCGGCCTCCTCCGCGAGCGACGAGGACATCACCGTGGTCACCGTCGCCGCGGAGGACGAGCGCAAGGCCCCGCTCTTGCAAACGCACTGCCATGGACACTCGCACGGACATGGACACAGCCACGGCCATGGGCAAGAGCTGGTGCAGGTTGAGGGCAGCGAGGGGGAGGTGTCAGCGCATGTCCGGTCCGTCGTCGTGTCACAGGTGGCCACTTGTTTTGATCAGCTCATTTGGGATGCTTTCTTTGGTGCTTCATTTTCATGGAGCACACTGTGACGATCGTTCCCTTGATTGTAGATACTCGAGATGGGGATAGTGTCTCACTCTGTGATCATCGGGTTGTCACTGGGAGTATCGCGGAGCCCATGCACAATCAGGCCACTTGTGGCAGCCCTTGCGTTCCACCAGTTCTTCGAGGGCTTTGCATTAGGCGGGTGCATTGCTCAGGTGAGAATTTCAGTAAACTGCTATTGAGTAATTCCCATTATTTGATCAATAAAGCTTCACCACGTTATAATGACATGGTAATGTGTACCTATAGTGATGAACATGGAAGTGAAATTATTTAGATCGAACTAGACCCCAGTAGTTTATCTGTTTGGTAATGTGTAACCGGTCCTACATTTGGTTTTGTCTGGATTTGCCCCTTTGTCAAATTGATGGTTGGTGAATCGGTCTTTAAGACACACGGACCCCATCCTTGAGACTTTTAGAAAACCTAATTTGTGGATGTTCCAACACTGGCTTGTCATGGTTTGTTGAAATTATTGTGCAAGAATAAATCAAATTATAGATCACAGTTTATGCAACAGCTTATCCTGTTATTCCAATATCTCCTCATGAATGACACAATCATAAATTAGCTATTGCTTATCCTTAGGTTGAGCATTATTTATTCTTTTTGGTGCTGGTGTATTTCTCAGTCTCTATCCCACTACTTTTGGGGGGACATCACTCACCTAAAGCAACCGTTTGATACTCTGATGTTGACCTCCCTTTGGTTCGATTAATATTATATAGTTTCCCATTGTTGGAAAAATATTGCTGATACTCATGCCTCAACTTGATATCGGGTGAATGTAATTTGTTGTGTTCTTTCATTGCATTCTTCGTTTTACATACCTTCCAAGTTGCTTGTTTCTACCTTCCATACTGCTATTTCTAATAGAGCATCAGGAATTCAGACCACCTCTGCGCACCTATTGAGGTTTTTTCCAGATCATTCTTTAATGTTTCCCGAACTAATATTTTGGGAAGACTTGTGAAGCTTTCTGTACTTGATACTTTGATAGGTTACAAAATGGCATTGGAATGTCAGAATTCAAACATTTGACTTTATTAATCTAAGTGGGTATTATACTTCGATACATTATCTTTTTTTTTTCTCTCCTAATTTCTTTTTGTTTATTTATCTTAAATGGTCATCTATGACTTCTCTTCTAACTTGTGGTTGCCTAATACTTTATAGATAGGACTGCAGAGTAATGACAATTTGGTTGGATGTCCATTTACTGACTGAATCGCAATAACACTAAATGGCCTCTTGAAAAAAATGCACGGACGTATTTGTATTACTCATTTACTTTGTCGTGGCACTTTTCTTTACTCATTTATTATTTTCTTTAGTTGGCTGACTGCTGCTGCCTTTTCCCTCTTAAATTATCAATTGACACACTACTAAATTATCTCCCCACAGGCGCAATTCAAGAACCTTTCGGCGGTTCTAATGGCATCCTTCTTTGCCATTACAACTCCGGCAGGGATAGCTGCTGGGGCAGGCTTGGCCACATTCTACAATCCAAATAGCCCAAGGGCTCTTGTGATTGAGGGCATTCTTGACTCGGTGTCTGCTGGCATCCTCATATACATGTCGCTGGTGGATCTCATTGCTGCAGACTTCCTGGGTGAAAAGATGACAGGGTCATTGGGACAGCAAGTGATGGCATACATCGCTCTGTTCCTCGGTGCACTCTCTATGTCATCGCTTGCCATATGGGCTTGAGACCTGCCCTTATCAGATAAAAGGTGCAGTAATGTCCCAAGAAAATTCAGGTTACATATGTACAGTTCTAATGTCTATGCAATATCTGCCGTGGGTCTCATAGTAGTAGCTTGCTTGAGCTCATCAGGATGGCATGCCCTGTTTTTAAAGGGCATGAGAGAAACACCACTTATGTAAAAAAAATTAGGGCCACTTGTACCTGCACTAGTGAACTACCCCTGCAATGGCGGTTCCATAGGTGAGATGATGTCATGTTGACGATCGAAATCGGGTTCTATTGTACTTGAACGAACTGCCGTGGTTTTATAAAGCTACGGGCGAGCAATATAATGATTTTTATGTCTGCTGCTGCATCTTTTGGCTTTGATATCAGAGCGGCTGGTCCTCTATTGAGAAATTCTTAACATCTTTTGACAGATTACTAACACTTGAGGTCTGCATCAAATGCTTCAGCGTCGTTTAGTCAGAGGGTGGAGTTTCAAATGCACTATGCTGGTGCGGTCCGCGGAGTATAATCTACCGTTCTTTATGCGTGTGATGTTCTTGGAGTAGTGCCATCGAATGGCAACGCCTGGAAGTGGAGAATCTAAGCTGAAAGCGGAATGTGGTGGTTTAAAATCGCACATCTTTTTGTGAGGGCACCGTGCTCCTGTTTCTGAAAGCGCTGAACATTCAAACGACCAATGACAACCGCAGTTAGTGGCACTAGTACAGGGGCACAGCTTGCAGCAGTTCAGTTTTGACTCTCGCAAGGCCATTCTTTACAGTTTACAGTAGGTGTTTGGTTTTCAACGGGGACAAAAGGAGAAAAAAAAACTGGAGGACAAGGAGGACATCGACAAGCTGGCCAAGGGGCTGAGAACGCTGACGTTTCAGCTGGCGCATCATCTACCAGAACCAGCTGGGATAGGCTAACCTCTGTGCAGTGACGGCGCCTCTCCTCTGCTCCCAGGCTGATCCTCTAGGGTCCGATTCGATTGGTTGGGTGTATCTGCCCCCGGCCAGGCTCGCCGCATGCATGCCGACGGTGATTGGATGACTGACCAGCCAGGCACACTGGAAACGTGGGAATCGGCCGTTTCTGGCGGGCCTGGCTCGCGGGAGCCGGGATTAGCTCAGTATAATGATGTTATTAGCATATAATTATCTCTACTGTTATTATATTAATATATTTTAAATTGTATTAAGATTTGTAAAGGTAAAATAAAGCCACTAAAACACAACTTAATAAGTGAAATATTATAAAATTATTTATCTTTGCTAATCTTATCTCATGCGATCTGATACATACAGGTAACCAAACATCCTCTCTTCTTAACCAGGCTAGACACGTACCGACAACCAAACACAAGAATTTGCATGCACCCAGCCTGGCTCACGGGAGCCTGGTTCATGGATGCGAGCCAGGCCAGGGTCATACAGCAACCAATCGGACCCAAAAAGATTGGGCCAATGACCAGGTGCACGTGACCAATCACCAACCACGTCAGGCCTGGCTGTTTCGATGCAGGTAAGCAGACAATAGTCTGCTGCATCTAGCAGACCTGGCCGGTACGAGCCTGGACCCTTGATACGAGCCAGGTTGAGATGAAACGAGAACCAAACACGCCCCTCGCTTGCCACCTTGCCTGCACCACCATTGCATTGCATGGGGTAGTAGGTGTGGATGCATGCAGGTGGTGACGTCTGAGGCTTAGCTTGGGCATTGTAGCAGCGAGGATTGATTTGGTGGCGTGTGGTGACGTCGGTTCGGGTTCGGGGCGTTGAGTTCGTGCTTGGGGGTAAACAGACTAACAGAAATCACGGGGGGTGGGGGCAACTGGGCAAGGACAGTTCAGGCTGATCACACCATCGAGTGTCGGCTGTTCAAGACTCGTCGTACCAACATGATGCCATGGACCTGTGTTCAAGACTCGTCGTACTTTTGGAGGTTGTTTGCTCATCGAGGTTAAATTCACAGTTAGATTGCCCGTGGACGAGTCGTGTAACACACAATAGAGACCAGGCAAGTTAGAAGAAAAGGGAAGGAAAAGGGAATCAAAATAACAGTGTTACCTCAAAGTCTGGGCTGAATTCACAGATGACTAAAATTGGGCCGTAACCTCAATCCAGATTGCAAGAAGGGCCCAGCCCAGAAGTTCAAAACTCCAGCAGAAAAAACCTCTCTTTCCTTCCCTTTCTCCTTCCCCAATTCCCCATCACAAGTTAGGTAACCAAACATCCTCTCTTCTCAACCAGGCTGGACACGTACAAACAACCAAACACAAGAATTTGTATGTACTCAGCCTGGCTCACGGGAGCGTGGTTCCATGGATGCGAGCCAGGCCAGGGTCATACATCAACCAATCGGACCCCTAGTGTGCTGTTTTGAGCTGGGCTTGCCCTGTTCGTCGCATCTGGGTGCTCCGTTTTGTCAGTAGCATGGTAGACTAATGCTATTTGGCTGTTGTGTTTTGGTGGTTCGTAGCCCGTACCTAGTACCTTGTTTGGTCCCAGTTTGTGCTGTCTGTACTGACCGGAGCTTGTTCTCCATGTCTGAACATAAGTCCCAGTTTGTGTCTGTACTGACCGGAGCTTGTTCTCCATGTCTGAACTATGTTCGTTGTTTTATATATAAAGCTGGCTAAGATCTTTGATGGGAAAAGAGAAAAAAAAATCTAAATACCAGTCACTGTTTACGAATATAAACTTCAAGCTTTCTTATACAATTTTTATTATCATACCTCCAGTATTTTAAATTTTAATTATTGCGACCTATACTATGTGGAGGTATACTTTTGTGTGCGCTTGATCTACAATTTTGTTCCGCCGTTCTTGTAATTAGATTTTTTCGAACGGAGCAGGAAAACCATAGCGCAGGAGTTCCGAAATCTCTTTTTTTTTTTGAGGAGATCTTATTTTGTCGGTGCGCGTAGATTGAAGTCCATCAAATAAAAAGTGAATGTGAGGATTTCAGGGCCCAACTATTCTTTATGAGGGCTGGGCCTTAGACCACGGGCTAGCCGGCCTGTGGATAAGGAATGCTCCTAGTGGGCCACAGGTTCGAAGGCATACCACACAATTGAATGATATGAAAGTTCCTCAAAAAAAGAAAAGAATGAAAAGGAAAGGAATAGTAGATAGGTGATATCTATCTATACTATAAATATAATATAAAGAGAATAACTTTTGAAAAAATTTCTCGCCAAAATTAGAGCCACACCCACCTAACAAAGGACCCACCTGTCATGAAAAAACGTTGACAAAAGGGACGGGGGAGACCCATTTTGTCGGCGTTGTAAGGTGATTTGCCCCTCGAAACCCAAAACTTTTTCACCCAAAAAAGAACCCACCTAAATATATCCACATTTGTACACACATCTATATATAATTATCCCGTATCGCTAATAGACAATAAATTGGAGAGTTTTTCTCCATATAAATAAATGCCAACTATCTCTCTATATACATGAAAGAGCGAATATAAAGTATTTTTAAAAGCACTTCGTACGGTTTTGCCATGGCCCACTAAAGTATTTAGTGACACTATTTTAGTACTTACATGTCATCGACAAACGTCGTGCTGCAGAATTAAAACACATACGTAGAAAAAAGTTTAGCACGGACGTGCCGCGCGGGCATTGCAACTAGTCACACACAAACACTCAAACAGAACTTTGAATTGCACTGCATTGTTGGTCGTGTCTAATCCAACTGGACTAAAAACGGACATGCATGGGTCTGGGTTTTAACTCTTTTTTTGGGAAAAGTAGAGCTATTTCGAGCCTTTTCTCTGAAGCAACCATCTCTTCTCGTTCTCGTACTGCTCCTTTCTTCCACCAATTTGTTCATCTGACGCCAACACATAACCGAAGTGCTTGCTGGTCATTTATGTACACCAAAACACCAATCCGCTAGGGAGGTACAACTCCTACTTACGAGTACCTGGCTACTGCTAATCGCTAACCCCACACTACTCCAGGCTTCCGGAAGCACGGCCCCACCATTCAGTCACTGCACAAGCACACACGGTCACTACAGTAGAATCCTTTGGTGGGCCCCGCAGTTCGGCGCTTGTGTCCAAAGTAGCAGTGCTCCGGCCGTCCTACCTATCCTACGGAGACGCGCGGCTACTGGCTGCCGCACGGCCCCTCGACGTCGGGCCCATCCGTCAGGAGCTGCGAGACCCACTCGTCGTCGGCGTCGTCCAGGCCGCCGTCCTCCCCCATCCGTCAGGAGCTGCGAGACCCACTCGTCGTCGGCGTCGTCCAGGCCGCCGTCCTCCGCCTCCCCCTCCTCCATCGCCGCTGGCTCCGGCAATGGCCACGGACAGGGCCACGGCACCGCCGGAGGCGGCGCGCGCCACCCGTGCACGGACGCCATCACCGTGGACGCCGGCCGGGACACCGACGACCCGCAGCTCTCCTTGCCGCCGCCGCCGCTCCCCGTGGCGAGCAGCGCGGCCGGCGGCGGCGGCGGCGGCACGGCGGCGCTGGACTGGCCGACGCGGCTGGGCATCGCCATCGACGCGGCGAGGGGGCTGAGCTACATGCACGACGAGTCGGCGCGGCCCATCATGCACCGGGACGTCAAGTCCAGCAACATCCTGCTGGACCCGGGCTTCCGCGCCAAGATCGCCGACTTCGGGCTCGCCCGGATCCTGGCCAGTAGCTCCGGCGAGCCGGAGTCCGTGTCGGCCGCCGGCGGCACCTTTGGGTACATGGCCCCCGAGTGCGGGCGCGGCGCCAAGGTGAGCGAGAAGGTGGACGTGTACAGCTTCGGGGTGGTGCTGCTGGAGCTGGCGACGGGGCGGGTGGCGAACGACGGCGCCGCCGAGTGCTGCCTGGTGGAGTGGGCGTGGCAGCGGTACAAGCAGGCGGCGGCGCGTGGGCGGCGCCGCGCCCGCGCGCCACCCGTCCACGGACGCCATCACCGTGGACGCCGGCCGGGACACCGACGACCCGCAGCTCTCCTGGCCTTTGCCGCCGCCCCCCGTGGAGAGCAGCGCGGCCGGCGTCTGCGCCGGCAGCGGCAGGGCGGCGCCCCCGGCGGCGAGCTTGATCTCGAGCTCGAGCCAGGTCATGACCTCGGCGACGGACTCCTCCGTGATGCCCTCGTGGTCGTCGTCGTAGTCCTCCGCGTACAGCCGCTCCGCCACCTTGCCGACCACCGCCGCCACCTCCGCCGCCTCCATCCCCTTCGCTCCGCTCTCCGGCTCTCTCCCTCTACGCAGCTGCTGCTGCTGATCGAGCTGTTCGAGTCGAGTGGCCAAGTGGTGGGGCAGGGCGGTCAGCAGTGGCTTGCGTGGCGATGGGTGGTGGCTGGCCTGGTGGGCTCGCGATTTATAGTGCCACGCGGGCAACGAGGCCTGGACACGCCGGCGGGAGCCGTCGGATCACAAGCGGGCGTTCTCGTGGCCGTGCGATCCCGTTCGGCGAGAACGACAAAGTCGGATGGAGGAGACAATAGAGTACTGGACGGTTCTGCCCCTGTAGCAGTAGGCTTGTGTTCCCGGTGTGTAGGGAGGCTAGGCCCATTTGTGGGAGTTTTTTTGGATGGGTGTGGGCTTCGGCCTTCGGGAAACTGCGCTCTTTTCCGTGAGGCTGTGACGCCGAGCAGGCGCTGCTGCAGTGCAGGGCAGTGCAGGCGGCATTGACGACTTGACCTGACCGGACGTGATCTGGTGGCACGATGCGCGTACAGTACTCACTCACTACTGGCCTGATCCGCACCATGATTCGTCGTGATTCGGGACGCTACTGTCGCATTTTTTCACTCCGTGCTGCTGCTGTCTCGCAGTTGATGTGAGTACTGTACTTTGTCGATGGTTACGTGTACGTAGCACTTAATAGTAATAGGAAAAAGTACAGGTAACCATGGCAGTGTTTCTTTGGAAATGGAAAAATTTTACAAACTCCTTTAACCCATAATTAACGGTATTAAATAAAGTCAGTTCTTCAAAATATTAAACTATTTCACGAGATTTATATAATAAAGCTTTGACCGAATGATTACAGGATGGCTACGGTAGCATTACTGTAGCAAAATATGGATTAAGTAGACTCGTTAGATTTATTGCGTAAAGTTACATTTATCCTTAGAAAAATTTGCAAAATTCTCTTAAGAAAAAAATTGAAACACTTGTGAAACAACAACAGTGATCGGTTGATAATGGTCGTTGGTCGGAAACAGAGAAGGCTTGCGACAGAGCGTCTCGAGGATCGGAAGGGGGGTGAGTCTTGCACTACTGCAGAGTCTCCCCCACTGATGTGTGGGCCTCACCGGTGTCATGGCCATACATCAGTGATCCTGAGTCCCTCTGCAGTAATAAGACGGCAGCATTTGCTTCTTCCGTGACCGTGACAGCCTTTCGGTGCGCTGCTGCATTCATAGGCGGGCAGGGGAGTCAGGAACGGATCCGTCGCATTGACTCGCGGCGATCTACGGGCCACGGCCCGCGTGGAGGTGATGCGGTGCGACGCGATGCGACTCGCTACAGCATCATGGCATGCTGAATGTTTAGTTAGATAGCTTAGTGAAAATATCACATCAAATACTGTAGTATTCTGTATCACTTTTCGTTTATTTGTGATAAATATTATCTTATTATTAGGCTTAAAAAATTTGTCTTGTCGTGTACATCAAATGTATATACTTAGTTTTTTATTTATTCACGTTTAGTGTTTCATGTATGAAAAGAGAGATTTGATGTGATAGGTGGATGGTGAAGTTTGGAGATAGAATTTTTAAGTTTTCGGTGGGACTAAACAAAGCCGGTGTATGCGCCTGACGCACGCGTCCAGGCAGAGCAGAGAGGCGTGCGTGCTTCGATCTGCTGGCACGCATTATTCGCTGTCCACCGCTCCCGCTGCTTCAACAACCGTCTCGTCGATACGGAGTACGAGTAGTAGTACTCCATGAATGAATGTGTGATGGGTTTGGCTTCACCAGTCCAGAAGTACTCCGTCAGCGTTGCAGCGGCCGTTGCACAAACACAGTGTCCTTACCAGTCACATCATCAAACTTATAAAAGTTCTTTTTACAAACTTCACTATTCACTTATCACATTAAATCTCTCTCTTATACATTGAGTACTAAACGTGTGTAAATAAAAAAACTAGTTACTACACGACGAGACGAATTTTTCAAGCCTAGTTAAATCATTATAGGATGATGTTTACCACAAACAAACGAAAAATACTACAGTGTCCGACGTGACTTTTTTAATTACTCCCTCCTTCCACGTTTATAAGGCGCACACACAAAACGAGATTCAAACTTTACGATCTTTGACCAATAAAATACCTATCAATTTTTTCATTTTGTCATATAAACTTGACATGGTCAGATTTGTAATCAAACGTACTTTCTAATGAGTATAAAATCATAACTATAACTAATATAATATAAAAGAAATGAATAGTCAAAGTATGATTTAGTAGACCGTGGCATGTCGTCTCATGCCTTATAAACGTGGAAGGAGAGAGTAATTTTTACATTTTTCAGAAACTAAACACCCCAAGACAGCGACCGTCAGCGTTGCATCGGGCGTTGCTTGCTGGTTTCCTGAACAGCAGCACTTTTTATCAAAAAAAAAAAGGAGCACAGGCTTTGCAGCGGCAGCTGCTGCTGGGCCGGCACAGGCCGTCCCATGGACACTGACGCTGGTGGGGTTATTAGGGTTGTCTTGTTTAGACGTTAAAATTGAAGGGTAAATTTGGGAGTACGATGTCACTTCATAATTCACTGTAGCATTTCGTTTGTATTTGTGAAAAATTGTCCAAAAATTGATTAATTAGACTTAAAATGTTCGTCTCACAGAGCACAACAAAACTGTGCAATTAGTTTTTGATTTCATCTACATTAAGTACTCTTTTACATGTTATAATATTTTGATGTGACGGGGAATCTTCTTTTTACAT
The DNA here is from genome assembly GCA_900205405.1 of Echinochloa crus-galli. Taxonomy (NCBI): domain Eukaryota; kingdom Viridiplantae; phylum Streptophyta; class Magnoliopsida; order Poales; family Poaceae; genus Echinochloa; species Echinochloa crus-galli. The sequence continues at coordinate 861,072 of OAMR01000288.1, forward strand.
ATTAAACTTGGGTGTGCTTTTTCTTCTAAACAAGGCCTGGTCAGGCCGTCAGGGGTGGGTCTTGTTGCTACCACAGAGCGCCACGCCCTGCCCCTGCGGCGTGTGTGTTTATCCATCGGGAGCTCCGACGACGCTTGATCCTCGATCGCCCCGCTGTCTCGCACAAGGGATAGATAGTGTCATTTTCGGTATCAGCACACACGCACTAGAGCCATCGTAGCACAGTAGGAGTACTCCGTACATGTATATAGGTCCTCGAGGCTCAAGGCTGCCATGCATGCGTGACCGGAGTCCGGAGAAGCTCTGTCCAGGGCAGATACGCAATCCTGGCGCAGGTACAGCAGGCAGATCGCTTCCAACGCCTGCAAAGGGGCTTGCTGTGCTTGCATGCATGCAGCCACCTCCAGTGGGGGTTTATATGGGTCAAATTCAAGATCTTGGGTTTCTATTTTGGCCCACATCGACGGCCCTGGTACATATATGGATATGGAGGAAGGAACCGAAAAAAGTCGCGCCTGGCCCATATCATGCGCTGATAGGCCACGCTTGGATAGCCAGAGTTACTTTGCAACCGTAAGGCCCACGGCCTCTGTGTAGTGCGCACCCGCTCCGCCGCCGCAGCCCAGCCACCAGGCTGTTGCGCTGCACCGCCGGCCGCCGCCGACACGGGTGCGTGTACAGCGTACTACACGCTAGACAGAGAGACAGAGAGGGAGCGACGCCCCAAGTCGCCTCCCGTGTTGGCGTGTGTCCCCGTTGCCTGCCTGTCTCAGACCTGCGCGCCGATTGTGCGCTGTCACACACACGGCCGGGGCGGGGCGGGCCCCGCACCACCCGCGCTTTAATCGTCGTGTGTTGACCTTTAATCACACTACTCACACAGATAATTAATTAACGATAGAGTCTAAACAAAGCCTATCGCGTCGCCTGGCCGCAAGCCGCGACCGACAGCTGTGAGCCGAGCCTGTGTCCGTGTGACCCAGGGGCGCCGCACGTCACGGCACACCGCCCGGCCGGCGACGGCGAGGTCGCTTCCGTTCCGTCCGATTACAAAAACAAACAAATCCCGCCGCGCCTCCCTTCCCTGGCTTGCTCGCCCGCCCGCTAGCTGTCCGTCACATGGCCGCCCTCGCCTCGCCTCGCCTCCTAATTTTGTCGCATCTCCACAGGTTGGATTAATCATGCGCGGCCACCAAAGTGCCGCCTCCTTTTGCGCCTCATCATCGCCATAAACTAGACGTGGGTGACACAAACTTTCATTCAATCCGCGCGCTTTTACCGACACTTCCCGTGATGAGTATACTGCCAGCCAACGACACGCCGCTTGTAGTGGTTGTCATGAGTACTACTATACACTTATAGACTGGTACAGTATATACTAGTCTATAATTTGCAAAACGAATTGAAATTCAACAGTACCACCACCACCAGAATTCCTAGAATATCACCAATCAGATCCCGCGGGAACGTAAATGACGCCTGTACTTGTACTGCAACGGATACAGCTAGCGTGATAATGAATCGGAATACAATTACTACCACAACCGAAGCCCACCAAGTACCGCAACTTGCAAACTTAAAAATAAATTCGAATTATACAGTGTACAATATCAGATCGCCAATTATACACCACCCACTAATCAACGCCAGAGAAGAAAAAAAATGTCCCAAGAAAAGAAAAGAAAGAAAAATGCCTGGGGGATTGAATGAATTTACACCGACGCCAACGCATGATGAAAATGGTGGGACCCACTATTGATTTAATATTTTTATTCAAAATTAAAAAAGGGCATAAGGGTAATTTCTTGTGGCGAAAAAATGTTTTTTTCACCGTCTTTGGTTCTCCTTCGCCGTCGCTTGGTCTATGATTCCCCCCATGATTTTCGTCTATGAATCTTTTCACAAATAGTTTCTAATTAAGCAAGATTACCACAATGTCCTTTTTTATTTAATTTAATTTTTTAAATCAAAACACCAGGTACTTTCAGGTACCTTTGGGTACCTCTCCAATCATTGTAAAACAGCTCGAAGAATGCCAGACTACAAGTGCTGGACACTAGTTCTACCCCCATAATGCTAATACAACTCCAATCCTGACACATAACTTGCCTTGTACATAATGTTCAATACCCCATGATATATGGATAGAAACAATGGCTCTATTTATCGATGCATAGTGATGAAAGTGCTTGATTGATTAGGAAGACTTCGCCATAAACGTCGCACATTGTTGGTCGATCTCTTGGTGCCTCCATAGAGCATGAAAGACCAAGCTTAACTAGCTGGGTAATGCAGCTCAGTATTTTCAGCTGTATATGGTTTTGTTTGTCTAGATAATTGCCCATGCCGTTATCTCCAAAATTTGGATTGATGTTAGCATCAAGTATCTCTCCAATCTTTTGTGGAAATGCATTTTTCACAAATTTGTGAAGGCTCAAACCATTATTAAAAAACTCATCTGTTGGACGTTTCCCTGTAAGCATTTCTAGGATGATAATTCCATAGCTGTAGACATCGCCCTCCGTTGAGATCTTGCTTCCGAAGCCATACTCTGCTTTGTTTGAAGACCGAAAAATATCATGCCGTGCATTGTTAAAAGAAAACACAAAAGATTTTTAAAAAACAAAGAGAAATCTTAGTATCAAAAAATAAACATAAGACACTAGGGAAGCTCTGAAATTTTTATACTGATAAAAAGTGATGTGATAAATATTTACCTGGTGCAATGTATCCAATTGATCCTCTAGGTCCTGTTAAACTTGTAGAGCTTGCAATGCTTGAAGAGCTTTGAAGGAACTTAGCTAACCCAAAGTCACTAAGACGTGCACCCATGACATCATCCAACAGGACATTGCTCGGTTTCAAATCACAATGTACTATAGGTGGCATGCAATGGTTATGTAAGTATTCCAATGCAGAAGCAATGTCTACTGCTATTTTTGCTCTGGAGCTCAAACTCAGTGGCCTTCTCATTTTCGAATAAAGCCAGCTTTCTAGGGTGCCATTAGCCATATATTCAATAATAAGTGCTTTGAAATCATTCCCTTTGTAATCCCATGTTGAGCATGTAGAAATCACCCTTACAAGATTACGATGGCGAGTGTTTCTAAAGGCCTCACACTCGGCAAGGAAGCTTCTCGGTGCTCCAATTTGATCAAGCTTGAAAACTTTGATAGCAATTTCCTGAGCTTCAGACTCATGTACACATTTGTAGACTGTTCCATAAGTCCCGGAGCCAAGCAAATTGTCTGAAGAGAAACAATTTGTCGCTCTGACTAAATCAGCATATGAGAAGTTCTTCATTTCTTTGAGTGTTGGATAATCTGACTGTTTGGATATCTTACTCCTCTTCAACAGAATATACAGTGTACATGACAAAGTGACCAAAGCAAGGGCCATAGTACTCCCAATTATACCAAGATTGCGGGAAGTGTGCGAATGTCTAGATGATGCAAAGCAAAGTGGCAGTTGTAAGATCGTGGAACTGGAAGTGGAACAGAGCATAATGTTCCCTTCAACAAATACTTCACTCGCATTTTGAAATACACCGCCTTCTGGTATTTGACCATCAAAGTTGTTGAAGGACAAATTGAGAAGCTTCAAAGAATTGAAGGACTGAAAAAACATTGGAATCTCACCACTCAAGTTGTTTCTAGAGAGATCAATCTCAGAAATACCTCTCAGATTTGCTAAAGATTCAGGAATCCTGCCATCAAGAAAGTTACCCTCCATGTGAAGGGACTCTAAGAGGACACAAGCACCTAGAGTAATTGGAATTTGTCCAGAAAGATGGTTATTGGAAAATTTTAGTAGGCCTATATTGATCAAGCCACCGATCTCCTGTGGAATTTGTCCAGAGAGCTTGTTGTGGGACAAATCCAAACATGCATATAGGGAGTTAAGGGAGAAAAGCTCTTTCGGCAAGCTCTCATTCAAGGTGTTACATGAAAGATTCAGGGCAATTAAATTTTTGCACTCACCTAGTGTCCACGGAATGGGTCCACTAAAATTATTCTCTTGCAAAAAGAGATTGTTGAGTTGACGGAGTTTGCCTATTGAAAGTGGAATATGTCCAGAAAGTTTGTTCTCTGATAAGTCTAGGAAAGTTAAGTTTGCAAGATTTCCAATTTCCCCTGGGACACTTCCTACAAAATGATTCTGCTCCATACTCAGATATGAGAGGTTTGTGAGGTTCCCTATCTCTGGTGGTATGCTACCAGATATCTTATTTGCATACAGGATCAGAGGCTGGCAAGATCATATCTTTTTAATTGGAACTTGGAGAACCACCCAGGAAAACAGTACAACCATGAGTGCCATGTGGCTCTGGCTTTGACTGACTAATTAGGTGCTCTAGTTTATGGTAGCTTTACTCGGAAGGGGCATGGGAGGCGGCGGTTGATGGGGTATAGTTCGGTCCTCTTGAGCTGTGGGCTTTGGTAAGAGACAGACCTCATTAGGGACTATCGTAGCACAGTACATGTAGTAGGTCCTGCAGCCGCGTATCCTAGGCTGCCATGCGTGACCGGAGTCCGGAGAAGCTGTGTCCAGGGCAGATACGCAATCCTGGCGCAGGTACAGCAGGCAGATCGCTTCCAGCGCCTGCAAAGGGGCTTGCTGTGTCCTGTGGGGGGATCAAATGGGCCAAATTCAAGATTTTGGGTTTCTATTTTGGCCCATATCGGCAGCCCTGGTATATATGAATATGGAGGAACCGAAAAGAGTCTCGCCTGGCCCATATCATGCGCTGATAGGCCACACTTGGATAGCGAGAGTTACTTTGCAACCGTAAGGCCCACGGCCTCTGTGTAGTGCGCACCCGCTCCGCCGCCGCAGCCCAGCCACCAGGCTGTTGCGCTGCACCGCCGCCGACACGCGTGCGTAGCGTACCCTCTAGACAGAGAGACGGAGAGGGCGACGCCCCAAGTCGCCTCCCGTGTTGGCGTGTGTCTGTCCCCGTTGCCTGCCTGTCTCAGACCTGCGCGCCGACTCACACACACGGCCGGGGCGGCAGGGCCCACACCACCCGCGCTCGTGTGTTGACCTTTAATCACACCACTCACACAGATAATTAATTAACTAGAGAGTCTAAACAAGCCTATCGCGTCGCCTGGCCGCAAGCCGCGACCGACAGCTGTGAGCCGAGCCTGTGTCCGTGTGACCCAGGGGCGCCGCACGTCACGGCACACCGCCCGGCCGGCGACGGCGAGGTCGCTTCCGTTCCGTCCGATTACAAAAACAAACAAATCCCGCCGCGCCTCCCTTCCCTGGCTTGCTCGCCCGCCCGCTAGCTGTCCGTCACATGGCCGCCCTCGCCTCGCCTCGCCTCCTAATTTTGTCGCATCTCCACAGGTTGGATTAATCATGCGCGGCCACCAAAGTGCCGCCTCCTTTTGCGCCTCATCATCGCCATAAACTAGACGTGGGTGACACAAACTTTCATTCAATCCGCGCGCTTTTACCGACACTTCCCGTGATGAGTATACTGCCAGCCAACGACACGCCGCTTGTAGTGGTTGTCATGAGTACTACTATACACTTATAGACTGGTACAGTATATACTAGTCTATAATTTGCAAAACGAATTGAAATTCAACAGTACCACCACCACCAGAATTCCTAGAATATCACCAATCAGATCCCGCGGGAACGTAAATGACGCCTGTACTTGTACTGCAACGGATACAGCTAGCGTGATAATGAATCGGAATACAATTACTACCACAACCGAAGCCCACCAAGTACCGCAACTTGCAAACTTAAAAATAAATTCGAATTATACAGTGTACAATATCAGATCGCCAATTATACACCACCCACTAATCAACGCCAGAGAAGAAAAAAAATGTCCCAAGAAAAGAAAAGAAAGAAAAATGCCTGGGGGATTGAATGAATTTACACCGACGCCAACGCATGATGGATTTTGAGGGTTCCTTCCTTCCTACTCGCTGCTCAGCTCCAATATAAATATGATGTAGTAGTGATAAATTATACTCCGTATATATCAAAGCGGGAAAAAAAACTTTACTGATCGAAGAATTTCGCGCTCCCACTAACGTTCCCTGCTGTGCTGATCCCGTCCGTACCTAGAAAGTCCACTTCCAGATCTTGACGCGCACCCTGACCCTGCACGAGTGCGCCGCGGTGCTCACCGTCGCGGTCGTCGTCGTCGTCGGCGTGTCGGCGTCGGCCGGCGCCGGCGCCGGCGCGAGCAGGGCGGTGCCGTTCTTGCCCTTGGCCTTCTTGGGCGCCGGCGGGGGAGGCGCCGGCGGGGTCACCTTGATGCCCTCGCAGTGCACCTGGATGCCGATCTTCTTCGTCTTGAGGCTCCCCACCCGCACGCCGGCGCTGGTGTCGGCGTCGAGGACGACGGAGAACCCGCCGGACTTCTTGACGTCGGCGCTGGCGCTGGGGTCCACGGTGACGGCGTTGGAGGCGATGGTGGCGGTGAGCACCGTGGTGTTGCCGGCCTCGTGGGTGAACCCGGGCACCGTGGCGCCGCCGAGCGGGAGCGCGTTGGCGGCGGTGGCGGCGGAGAGGGCGAAGTCGCCGTAGAGGTAGACGATCTTCTTGTTGGGGTTCCGGGCGGTGACGGTGAGCGTGATGGCGTCGGTGAGGACGGGCGCGGTGGCGGAGGCGGTGAGGTTGAGCGAGGCGAGGCGCACGGAGGAGACGGTGAAGGACGGGCGGTGCGGGCGGTAGAGGAGGTAGAAGGCGCCGCCGGCGACGGCGGCGAGCAGCGCCAGGAGGATGACCACCAGCAGCGCCCAGCAGAAGCAGCAGCAGAAGCTGCACCGGCAGGACCGCCCGCGCCGACGCTTGGCGGGGGCCTGAGGCCGGTAGATGGGCCGCTGGTACATCTGCGACTTGGGCGCCGGGAACGACGCCGGCGCGCCGCCGTTGCCGTTGCCGTTGGCGGAGGCCGCCGCCGCCGCGGCGCCCGGGGGCGGGTTGGGCTTGGCGGCGGGGTAGACGCGGTCGGCCATTGGCGCCGCCGTGGCAGAGCACGCGCGGGGAGACGGGCGGCGGGCGGGGCTTGAGATATGGACGGCTGGCTCCGGCTGTGGCTGCGTTACTCTGCTAATTGGCCCATTGCCCTAATCCCTTCCTTAATTTGGCGGTTTAGTAGGCCAATTGGTGTCTCTTTTAACTTTTTCTTTGGGTGTGAACTGGAGTGGAGTAGTACCTCTACTACTGCATTGCATGGGCAGGCAATGTGTTACCTGAACTTTTCCCTGGCGTTGGATTAACTTTTCTTAAAAGGAAGGCCTTAATGTGCAACTTATTTGGAAGACTCAGTTAATGCCAGGTGTTTTTGGACTTCTCCCATCCATAAATGAATTACCTTACCACCCAAGCAATCTATTCTCGCTGGGGTGGAATGCTTGTCGCCACAAGCCAGCAGCAGCAGGGAAACAATGGCGTGCAGCATCCCAATTACATTCAGGCATCTACATCTTAGGAGGTGTTTGGATCCACGGACTAAAACTAAAACGGACTAAAATTAGTCCTAAAACAGACTAAAGATCCAAACTCTTGGGACTAAAACCTTCAAAAGGGACTAAAACTCTTTAGCTCCACAAGAGGAGCTTACAGGGACTAAAACCACCACTTTTCCACTGGATACCACTCCCCCCACCCACCAGCCCCACTTGTTCCCTTTTAGTCCATGGGTAAAATAGTCTTTGCGCAAGCCATTAAAGCAACTTTAGTCCCTTTTAGTCTAGGGATCCAAACAGCAATTTTAGTCCCTTAGTTTTAGTCCCTAGGAACCAAACAGGCCCTTAGACACTAACCAATTATTTACTGCTCCTAGACGTTGTGCACAGTTCGTGTTGCCGTTTCCACCTTAGGCCTTGTTTAGATGCCAAATTTCACTCCCAAATTTACTATGCAAAAAGAAGATTTCCATCACATCAAAATGTCATAACATGCATGGAGTATTAAATGTAGATGAAATCAAAAACTAACTACACAGTTTTGTTGTGCTCTGCGAGACGAACATTTTGAGCCCAATTAATCAATTTTTGGACAATTTTCACAAATACAAACGAAATGCTACAGTGGCGCAATGATTACGAAGTGACATCATACTTCCAAGTTCACCCTCCCAGTTCTAACGTCTAAACAAGGCCTTACTCTAGCAGTCTAGCGTGTGAACCATCAGTCGTACATTCTGCAGGCGTCTGAAGACACTACTACTGTTTACCAACGCAACTTGCTCCGCACCCCATGTGTTCCTCATTAGCAACTTCTTAATCGCCAGAGCAGGAGGGGTGACAGTGGTTAAATACAAATATACCCCGTGGCCGTGGCCCTTTGACTCCAGCGTCGTCACGAGCCGCTTGCTTTCAGCTGGTGTCGTTACGCTCAAGGTGCGTATCTCAGCATCCGGCAACGACATCAAAACCGTGCAATTCACGCAACGCAAAACCTACTACTACCTGTACTCCTACATTACACTGTTGGCGCATTAACGGCCATGCTCATGTCTGCTCGATCGATCTTGACAGTTTCCAAAATAATCCACGTGAGATCAGCTGGTTTATACAGGCTCGTGTGGGCCCGGAGGGAGCCCTGCAAATTGTTCCAACCTGTGATTAGCAGGAGTAGAGTGGGATTAACATGTTGAGTCAGTGAGTGAGCGGGGGGCGGAGCGGCAAATAATTGGCACGACGGACGGCGTCCCCGCTGGCGGTGTCGTGCGGCTCCGGCCGGCGGCCATCGCCTCTCGTCCCCACCCGACCCCCAACGCGGCGGGCCTGGACTGGAAACAGGCCGAATCCAACCAACCTCGCCGGGGCCCGCGGGTCAGGAACAGCTAGCTGGACAGCCAGGCCCGCGTAGTGGGCGCCCACCCTGGCCGCCGTCGTGTTTGGCGGTGCCGGTGCGTCGGCCTAGAGCCCTATAGGGTGGGGATGGAGATGGAATATCACATGATCGATCAGGGGATCAATATAATCTTCTTCTTCGGTTCTTCTTATGGCTTCCAAAAGTGGTTAAGTGCTGCCAACCAGATGATTGGACTCAAAATTGTACTTGTTCTACTAGCTTCGTGTAGACGACACACATGAGGCTAGCGATTCTTTCCTAGCCTCACAAATTTTAGGCTAGTGACTCGATTTCTTGCCAAAGCTCTGTACAAGTGTGCCGGTTTGTTTTGTTCATTGTGGTATGGCCACACTTAAGGCGTGGCGTTAGTTGTACCAAAACAAGCTCTTTATATCGCAAACACCACCTTCAGGTAAAGAACGCATTGTTTCACGTACTCTGTTAAACAACATTATTCAACCAATCACAAATTCTAAGAAACAGGCGCGCTTGCAGGCATAGGCCTTGTTTAGTTTCCAAAAATTTCCAAAAAGCAACTCCCAAATACACTATGCAAAAAGAAGATTTCCTATCACATCAAAATGTCATAACCTGCATGGAGTACTAAATGTAGATGAAATAAAAAACTAATTGCACAGTTTTGTTGTACTATACGAGACGAACATTTTGAGCCTAATTAATCAATTTTTGGACAATTTTTCGCACATACAAACGAAAATGCTACAGTGACGCAATGATTACGAAGTGACATCTACCTCCCAAATTCACCGAAAGGCCATACTTTTATTATTGTTACGGATCCGCCAAATGTCCAAAATACAATTGTTTGACCGCGCCAGTACAGGGCGCGCCGTCACGTTGTCCAGCATGAGCACCCGATGGAGCAACGGCAACCAGAGCGCTCTGAAATAAGCACGAGCTTGATTTCAATCAACGCAGAGATGCTCGAGAGGCCCTGTCAACGAACTGTCATGATCCGGCGCACACCGTACCGGCGCGCAGAACATGACATGCTGGGCACATGCATGTCTGCATCGTTCTTCATTCCTCCGTGGCCCTGCCGGCCGCCCGCCGGGGTCGTAAGCCGTGTCGCCCTCCCGGCCGGCCGGCGCCACCTTGTCCGCACTTGCCTCGCTTCCCTCCCGGACTCCCGGCCCGTCGGCGTCGCTGACTCTCGAACACCGCCGTGTGCAAGAGAAGCATGCTAACATGCGCGGGCCGCCGGTGAGCTTGCAGTTGCAGTACACCGACCCACCGTGCCCGCCCGTGTGGAAATTAACCGGCGACCGCGCGCGAGTCAGAATTTCAGAAAGGAATGTTGCATGTGCAGGAGCATGTGATGTGATCGAGGTCGCTGACCCCTGACTGAATTTGCCGATCGAGCAACGGCAGGCCGGGCACGAGCACCCCTCGGCCTCGGCTCGATCGAATCAACACTGTCAGAGGGGCTAGCGAGCTAGCTGTTCGTCCGGCGGGCTGCCGGCCCGGGCCCGCGTGGCGTGGACGATGGTGCGGTCTACGGGGTGAATGTGATGACCAAGTGGCCAAGGTACATCAGCAGCATACGGATCGATCGGAGTATGCATACAGTAGTTGTGTTGACTTGTAGTATTTTACTCCGGTAGTGGGGGTGGTTGCGGGAGTATAAATAAACTGTGGGAATGTGCGTGGGATCCTCATCAACTACTTGCTCATAAGACGGAGACGGGATCACCACCAAAGTCTACCAAACTAAATTAACCTAGGGCAACTGGGCAAGATGAGCATACTCTTGTACCGTCATTTTGCTTCATGCTGCAGTACCATGCATGACTTTTTCATACAGAGGGAAGAGGGGCGAGAGAAAAAGGAGCTCTATGAATTACTCAGTGACAATGTCATATTTGAGAGCTAATAATTTCTGTTCGACACAACACAAGCAGCTGGATCGGAGTTTGCCACCACATTTTACCTATCGTCGGCGAAAGCATCGCAAGCTTTTCTTTTCCAAAAAAAAAAACCCTTGATTGCTAGTAAAAAATTACTCAAGCTTTTATCATGTGGCCGTTAAGCTTCGGCTGATAAACAAGTGCGTATCCATGTCCATATATGCACAACCATACTGTGCGCGTCAATTATTCGCAGAGAACGATGAAGAAACTACCAAATATGATGTGTACATGTGCTTGCTGTATACTACTGGCTTCGCTCCAATTCCGTCCCTGTCCCTTCTACCTGGAATGGAACGAGGCTGATCAACAGACGAAACGGAATTTTGTTGCCTTGTGATGCACTGCATGTGCCCTTCACTGTACACATGATCTAATCATCCAAACTCCATGTCCCGCCCTAGTCCACCTCGATTGGTACACCTAAGCTGCGTAAGATATATATTCAGCTGGGATAATTATACTCCAGGTTTGGTTATACAGACATTGAGATCATTCAGGATTTTGTGGATTGATTACATACTTTGTCAGTTTTTTGTTTGACGGAATGAATTGAAGTTCCGTGGTTGAACTAGTGAAACTTTTTTTTTTGGGTACCGAGAGTGTTTTTTTTAAAAAAGAGAGTGCTCAGCTATATCAACTTTGAAAAAGGAGTGCAAAGTGACACTAGCTAGAGCGTTACAATCATACCAAGAATGACTTACTGTCCTTCAGCCTAGCTCAACTGGTTAGTGTGAATGGTGTGGTCATGGTCTTGTGGATTCTAACCGTTCATATTTGAGTGTTTTTCAACTTAATTTTGGATATCTATTTTTTCCTAATAAAAAAACATCTAGTTCCGTTTCTTACTTTTAGTTAGACCACATACGACGTAGTGCCATTTTGTCTGGTCATTGTAACTAAATCATGAGACCAGCATTTGACTGTCTGTAGTTAACGTTTATTTGCCAGACATTTTCTTTTCCCTCATTTTTAAATCCTGGTATACTGTATATTTTTACTGTTGCTCGAGGAACGAAATGAACTAATTAAAAATTCGATCCAAGTCCCTCCATTCTAAGCACCATATACCGCTGGCGCTCTAAACTTTTATCTGTACTCTCCAGCTCGACATGAATGTGTTATATGTGTGTTCTTGTTGGAATCTAAACACGAGACGACAGTTTGGCGCCATCGGCACATACATCCCGACCGAGTACAAATTAGTGCGTCAAAATAAATACATCCCCATTGTGGAGGAACTAACACTGCATATATACACGCATACGGAGTACTACCCTACATCCACACGTACTCCCTCCATTCTAAAATAAATAACGTTTAGGACAAGGTTTGGGTCAAACATTGGAAATATAAATCATCAATAACTTTTAAATTGTTGAGTTTGTAAATGTGAAAACTATATGAATAGATTTGTCTTGAAAAATACTTTCATAAAAGTATACATATATCACTCTTTGATAAATATTTTTATAATAACAAGTGGTCAAAGTTGTGTTTTGGAGACCGTGTCGCTGTCCTAAACGTCAGTTATTTCAGAATGGAGGGAGTATATCTCTACCTAATTATAAAACAAGGATTGATTCAGCAATACGTCGTAAATTTGCAATAACCCCCTTAATATTTTTAGAAATTAATCCACCAATGTGTTGCCTCTCGCTTCTTAGCTTCTTCGTAGGTCGTGTGTTAGTGTCCTGGTCAAAACCGTCTCAACTCTGTCTGTTCGCAACGAACTCTCGATCGAGCTGGACTCAAACTCTGCAGCCTCTCCGAACTCTCTAATCACAACGCCGCACAAATATATATAAAGCCGAGTAGCAACGTAAACCCCTCCGGACGAGATCAAGTCAGAAGGCCGGGACACCTCTTCTCATGGCCCTGATGGTATATGTACGTGCACATCAGCTTGGCTCTGTGCCTCTTGGGTCCTGATGAGATCTATATAATTTTCACCCGTAGCAACGCACGGGCACGTTTGTTAGTAAGGCTATAAGCACGAACAATTATATTTTGAAGGAACATTTTTTTTCGAAGGAACACGAACAATTATATTTCGGCCTTCCAACGAACTAATTAATGCCTTGCCGGAAACATATAAAAAGCTAATGCCTTGCACCGACACTTATGAGCTGATGACGCGCATGGATATATATATATATATTGTCGCGTATTTAAAAAACGAGCAACAAGTGCTGAGCACCAAACAAACATATGGATGTATTATATATATATGATGCTCGTATACATACTCCGTGATTCCGTATAATATATACATAGGTGTGCCGCGCGGCGTTGGCGTGGAATACTAGTGCCTTGCCAGTTGCCAGATAAATCATGCAATGCTCTGTGCCAATTAAATCGCAGGAAATAGGCAGCACACTGTTTTCGCTACCTCACGTGTGGCGCAAGATTGCTAATGTAGCTTTAATACGGGTGGTTATTGAAAAAGCACGAAACTAATAACTAACTAAATGACCAGGCAAGCAAGCAAGTTGATGCATCATCAATCATGCATATATATTGAATACAATTCTCGTTTCTGTCTATATATATATATATAGAGAGAGAGCGATCAGCCTGAAAGGGACGTGTGGACGCGCGAGACAACCCCCTGCGCTGCGCGGCTGCGCCAACGTCGGTGTGGGTGTGGCGGTGTTCACCCTGCTGCGGGCAACCCAAACCCATGATGGATCCGCGTTTCGTTCGCCCGTAGGGTGATGGTGCCCCCACACGTGCGATGGTATGGTAGGTAGTACTCGCGGGCGCACGGGCACCACCGCGCGACGGCGGGCACGGAACGGAAGGGCAAGGGGCCCCGCGCGGCGACGCGCTTGCTTCCTCCGCTCCGTGTGCTCCTCCCGGGAGGGCGACGAGACCGCGCCGACCGGCCCATAGGAACGCCAAAAGCCCAAAACCCTGCCACGAATCCTCCACCCTTCGCCGCCGCCGCCTTCTCCGGCCGGCACGCCGCCGGTTCTCCGCCCGCAGGTTTTTCAAAAAGAAATACACTGCTGGCTGCACAAGCCAGCCGAACAAGGTGTAAGTTATTAAGAAATTCAATATTTCTAGTAAACCATCTCAACATTTCATATAGACTAAAACTAACTAGTGCTTGCAAAACGTTGAATAAGGTTTCAAGAATTATTGAATATAGTATTTTCCAAATGTTGATGGAAAAAATATTGAACTGGTGTTTGCAAAATATTGAACTAGGTTTCGAGAATTGTTGAATATAGTATTTCAAAATGTTAACTACTCCCTCAGTCATGTAATAAGATATCCTAGAATTTTTAGTACATATATTAAAGAGACTAGCAAAAAACACATATACCTCTGAGTTATTACGTGAAAAGTTATATTTTCAGGTTGTTTTAACGACAATTACGATTACCAATGAGCCAACTTAAATTTATGTACCAATCAGCCAAACTAACAACACTAACTAAAAGAATAATTAAAGTAACAATACAATAAATATAGTTAGGATGGCTTGTATTTTAGTACAATTTTTAAACTTTAGAATGACTTGTATTACATGACAGAGGGAGTATACATGTTTTTTAATGTTTTGCCCATACTTTAAAGTGCAATTTATTTTGCTCTCATTTTCGGAATTTTATGAATTTATTCTCTATTATTCACAAGTCAATGCGATTTTGCTCTGGGTGCTTACCCATTTGCCCCTATTTTGACCGTCTAGGGACAAAAGTGCATTAATTTGTGAATAATAAAGGGTAAATTTAAGTTAGAAAAATGAGAGTAAAATCATATAATTACATTTCAAAGTAAAGGTAAGAATATAAATACTCCTTTTAATATACAGTTCATCAATCAACTATATTACTTCAACTTGTTCGTATGAAATGGTGAAATGGGCCTTTTGGAGTGTTGAATCTAATAATTTAAATATTGAAGGCACATAGCCATAAATATAACAAACTAAGCACAAATAGAACCTGTTGGAAAAGAAACTGTAACCAAATTAAGGTTTTATTTACTTCCCAATTTTAGTATGTTAAAGTTGGTATTTATCATTAATACGTCACTGTACCATTTCGTTAAATTTATAAATAACTGTCTAAGCATTAATTAATTAGGCTTAAAATATTTCCGGTCAAAAAAGGTTTAAAATGTTCGTCTCTTAAAGTACAACAAAATGGTGTAATTAGTTTTTAATTTTATCTATATTTAGTACTTTATGCATGTACAGATATTTTAATATGGTGAAATTTTTTTGCATAATGAAATTTAAGGCTAAGTTAGAGAACTAAAACATGCCCGAAGAAAAAAGTTGAATCCCACAGCAGCAGCTCGCCTCCCGTGTACCCGGCTCGAGGGTCTCGAGACAACAGGTCGTGTCGTCGTCAGCAGTAGCCTACTAGCCCAGGCAGAGGTTGCGAGGAGGCCTGTCCGAGCGGCTCGTCGTAGAGTTAGGCCTGATGAGTCCCGGACTCCCGGTCACATTATCAAACTTTTAAAAATTTTCTTTTCAAACTTTACTATTCACCTATCACATCAAATCTCTCTCCTCATGCATGTAGTACTAAACGTGCGTAAATAAGAAAACTAGTTACATGGTTTTGATGTACACGACGAGACGAATCTTTTAAGCCTAGTTAGGTCATGATAAGACAATGTTTAACACAAACAAACGAAAAGTGCTACAATGTCCGGTATGACTTATCCTAATCTGACATGACAAAAGAGTGCAACTTAATGCAGAAATTTAAAATGTATAAATCTTTATATTCAGCGAAGGGAGGCTTGCACCTAGATTGGCCGACGCGATTTGAGGTATGTTTGGGCATAGCAAGGGGTATAGCTTATCTCCATGAGGAGTCTACCGTCCGCATCGTGCACAGGGACATAAAGGCCAGTAATGTGTTACTGGATGCTGATCTTAATCCGAAGATCTCGGATTTTGGGCTTGCCAAGCTTTACGATGACAAGAAGACTCATGTCAGCACAAAAGTTGCTGGCACATTGTAAGTGTATCTTCATCTCTTCTTTGAATATGGTGTGTTATACTATTTGCAAATATGAGCTGATGGCAGTTGGTTCTTGGTTGCCTTTGACTGTATCATCTAGTGGTTATCTGGCACCTGAGTACGCCATGAGAGGTCATATGACTGAGAAGGTTGACGTATTTGCGTTCGGCGTGGTCGCATTGGAGATTGTTGCTGGTGAATCAAACTATCAAAATACACTCGAGGAAGACACGACTTATATCTTTGAAAGGGTAAGATCAGTATGAACTTTTAAACCCTACACCTAGCTTCAGTTTTTGCACTGCAATCTGGAATTCTCAATATCACAGTATAGCTTAAGCTTGTAGAAGCTTGATCGTGATTCGGTAGCAGTGCAAGAGCTAACTGTTTTCAATTTCATTTTAAGAAAAAAAGTTTCGAAATTTATAAATTTTAGTGGTGCAGAAACACTGTTGATACATTGTACTTTAATGTACTAACGTTGAAAGATAAAAAAAAATTGTATTGTAATATATGAGTGGCATTTCAAATGTTGTATCCTTTCAGGTGTGGGAACTTTACGAGAACGGCCGGCCTCTGGGCTTCCTGGACTCGAAGCTGACGGAGTACAACGGCGACGAGGTCCTGCGCGTGATCCGCGCGGCGCTCCACTGCACCCAGGGGGCGCCCCACAAGCGGCCGTCCATGTCGAAGGTGGTGGCCATGCTCACGGGCGACGCCGACATGGCCGAGGCCGTCACCAAGCCCAGCTACATCACGGAGTGGCAGGTGAAGGCCGGCGACGGCGACAGCGCCAGCTTCACGAGCAGCCAGGTCGGGTCGTCGTCCACGCAGCCGTCGTCCACCGGCATCCAGCTGGCGAGCCCGGAGCCCGGTGACGTCACGCCGGTGCTCCCCTCGCCGCTGTTCACCTCCATCATCGAGGAGGGGAGGTGACGACCGTCGTGGAGAGGCGAAATGGCGAATGCCTGCTGGCATCCTTTTGTAATTAACCATGATGCTTCTGTGGGTACTATGCTGGTTTTTACAGCTATGGTAATTTTGGGGGTATGAACCTTAGTTAGATTGTGATCATGCTAGTAGTACATTTCAAGTGATGAATTTACTTGCGTGAGGCACAACACAACAGATTCCTCTGCCTTGCCTTTGCTTGCTGGCACGATTACCACGCTAGTTGGTACTGGTAGCCGCGTTACACGTTTTGGAGAGCCCATTCCGGGCTTCCAATGCATATCTGTTCGATTCAGCATATGCATCACATGGCTGCTGGGAATGGGAATGGGAATGGGCGTACGAGTACGATCAAGCCGTGTCCGTCTGACCTTTACGGCACACGGCTTGGTGATCGTGAGTGCCTCACACGTATGCCATGTCTCTTTTTGTTCAACTCGCGCGCCTTTTTTTTTGTTTTCTCTTCTCTGAAATAAAAAGTACTGAAACGTGCGTGCATCATGGTATGCATATTAATTGTTTAATGTGATGTATGCCCATGCAAGTCTTCCCACTGCTTTTGATTTGTTTTGCATAGCAAAAGGTCATGGGAAAAAAAGTATAGAGCAAGTTTTTAAAAAAATAAAGGCCACTAACACGCTGTAGCTCGAAGTCACATGGGTAATTGGTTGGTTGCCATGGCCAGAGCACACCTCAGTGTCAGCAGCTAAGCATGCTGAGGACCGTTAGCTAACAACAAACCGTGGGATCAACCAAGCTCAAAGAGGACAATTCCATCATTTTTTTCCGAATTTTCTTTAAGCGCGGAAAGCATGCAACTTCATACATTTTTTCAGTTTCCATCAACAAAAACTGATCATCAGTGTCATGATTATAACTTAGGCAATGCAATTTTTTTAGTAAATCGACTTTTTTTCGTTGATCCTTTAAAAAACACAAGGGCCATGTTTATTCCAATCCTATCACCAAACTTCAAAAATTCTCTCTCCAAACTTTACTATTTACCTATCACATCAAATCTCTCTTCTCATGCATGGAGTACTAAACGTGGGTAAATAAAAAAACTAGTTACATGGTTTTGATGTACACGACGAGACGAATCTTTTAAGCCTAGTTAGGTCATGATAAGACAATGTTTACCACAAACAAACGAAAAGTGCTAAAGTGTCCGATGTGACTTTTTCACTTTTTTTTCAGGAACTAAACACCCCACGTTTCTTTTTAGCCCACGAGTTCATTCGTTGACCCATATATAAATTTAAATTTACGCGTAGCTGAGTGGACCATGTTCGGCCTATTATAGCATTTGGGCCTGCGCGAGAGTGACAAAAACAGCATAATAGATGCCCATACAGTAGTTCTTTCTTTCTAATTTTGATTTTGTTTTAGCTTTTTCTATATCATTTGTATCTTGTTTTGATTCTTTTATTTTTTTAAAAAAGACTTTTATACACACGCACAGCTTGGAATTCAGGAGAATATTTCAACTTCAAGTTCAGAAAAAGGTTTCCTTCACACTACATCTGTTTACAGTTTCGCATATTTGCTACTCCCTCCGTATCGAAATATTTGTCGCCTTTAATTTTTTCTAATAACTTTGACCATTCGTCTTATTCAAAAAATTATCGCAAATATGCAAAAGGGTAAATCAAGTTTAAAATATCTACAATAATAAAGTATGTGACAAACAAAATAGATGGTACTTGTATAATATTTTAAATAAGACGAATAGTCAAAGTTGTAGAAAAAAATCAACGGCGACGATACGGAGGGAGTATTTCGCTACGTAGTAGCAGCAGTATATTAGGAGTAGAATCCCTGATGTACAAAGAGGGGCATACGAGTAATAGAAGACACGGCCCTGCCCTTTTAACCTCCTCTCAATAGTCATAACTGCAAGAATGCTCCAAGGACTACTTTGGGTCGCTCTTGTTTTAATAGCTACGATTTCACAACAATTACGACAAACAGAACCATTGATCAAGCTAGTCAAGCTCCGGAATTTATTTCCCCAGCTGCGACAATAAGGAGAGATTACATATTCTGTCAGTCCAATTTCTCATTCAAAAGATTACACAAGCTGTTGGTCTGGAGATCGCAACCATTGAACATACTTGTTCCCAGGCCCTTTTGGAGGGAGTACACAAAACCAAAGCAAGTCAGGGAGCGGAAGAGCATAGGCACACAGCACTCAGGTAACAACCTGCACTCATCAAGTACAATCACAAAAAAGTGAGTAAGTTTTATACAAGTAATCAGTGAAACTTCCATAAGGTTAAATTAAACAATAGAAGTTAAAAATAATCGACTATGCATTGGCCTCATGCCATGCAGCACACCTCGCAAGCCAAGGAGAACCAGCCAATGGTAAAAGTGATTGGTTTCGTCATTATTTTAGGATGCAATGAGTACCATGTATAATGAGTCAATTCTATCTGCTACAGTTTTGGACAGATCTAACGGCAGTGGCAAATAATGGAAGTAAAATTTCAACCAGTGGCACACAAGGAAAACTAAGCTTTTGGATGGCACAAAAGTGAACACTATAATTTTCAATGGTTTAGAAGGGAATTAATTTCACTCATAGAAGCGACTGGTGAAAATAAATGAAAATTATATGACAATCCTTTTACAACATTGAAAATTACAGCGTTCAAAAACTTGTTTTCCTTGTGCAACTTGTTGAAATGACCCTTCCCTTATTTGCCACTACCATTTGATGATGCCAGGTGTTGGTTGTAATGTTATTTTTGCCCATTTTATGGACTGAACACATGGGCCACCCCTAAAGATTCACAGCCCCCAAATTCCCTATCCTCATCCTTTGCCTGCTCAGAAGAGGCGCGGTGCGTGATGGGAGCTGGCTCGCGGCCTGGCCGATGTGCAGCTGGGTGAGCGAACAGCTGGGGGACACATGGACTTGGCGAGTGCACGGCAGGGAGCACGCAGCCTCCATGGACTCACAGCCTGGGCATGGATGGGCAGTCGAGGATATGCGGCCTTGGCAGCTGCTAGAGGTGGGGGACGAGTTGTGGCATGCAGAGTTCATGGCCTGGGAACTGCAGTAGGGAGCAGATGGCAGCTTCAGGGTCCAAAATTAAATCTTGCTTTGCTCATTTGTGTGATGAAAATTGGATGGTCTCTGTGAATTGTTGATGCTAACTCCATGTTAAACATGTAAACGGTTATTCAAATTTTGTCAGATGTCTAATATGTCTCATGGGTGTATGTCCTCTAGGAGCGTCATGCCCATCTTTTCCACAGCCACTTAACAATTCCTAACAGAACTGGAGAGGGGAAGCAAAATTTCATCTAGTGGCACTAGCAATGTCATGGGCTCATGGCAAATCAACTCCTGTGTCATTGGAGGGACATCAGGTTTAGCAAATCTGGAATATATGTTTATTCCGGGATCATATAAGGAACTAATCCAAAGGTGACGAGCATGTCAAATTCAACATGTAACAACATATGAAGTATAAAGCTCTACAGCCGAGGGTGCAGATAAGGATGTTAGAATGTGCTACAACCACTCACATTGGCAACATCAGAGAAAGGCACATGCAAGGTAATGTGTCTCTTAACACCACAGGCATCTTGAAGTTCCAGCTACAAGGAATACATTTGTAAATAATTCTGCAATTTTTAATTATTCTGATAAACTCTTGCGTCATTGCATGTAACAACGAATCACCTTGAAATCAACCTCCTTGTATGTCTCTTGGAGGTACTTCAAACCATAAGAAAGTAGTAAACCTTCAAACTGCTCAGAAAGATCGACCATGTAACTAAAATCATAACTACATTATTGACCTATAGATATGAGATATTTGTCACCTCAGGCAAAGGTTTAGGAGGCTGCCCATCAAAGGAAACAATCACATTCCCACTTCTAATGTCATGCTTCCATGCGGCAGAATCGGGGGCAACCTAGACAGATTAAAAGAGTTACAATACACATATAATTTCTACACCTTGGGGTAGAATGATATTCAACATCCAACATACTAAATAACTTTAAAATATCGAATTATTAAACATAGCTCAATATGACTAAACCACTTTTAGTAATAGGTTCCATAATGGGACTGAATTACTGAACCAAAATCCTAAAATTCAGTGGTCCAATTACCGACCCTGACTTATACCTATTATCGAACAGTTTTACTTGAAACATGCTTTCAGTTCAGTAAATAAATGCTGGGTGTCACACACTACTAGCGCTACCTCATCTGCAATGTGATTATAATGGAACAGAATTGAGGTATACCTTATCTACAACCAAACCAGAGAGACCATCCGGAAGTTCCACATTCCTACAGCACATACCGAGCAAGGGACGAGCAATCCGTCTGCAATAAGTTGAATCAACCCTTTCAGCACTGAAAACTGAACTCAAGGACATTTTCGATATAATCAAAAGAAGCAGCTACACAAGACATGATAATTCAAAGGCACGTTGATTTAAGGGCCTATTTAGTTAGTCATGTAATTCAACTAGTATTTGTAAATATGAAGTTTCTACTGACTTAAAAAGTACAGTTTAAAGCCTCACTCTATTGGATACTTGAATTTTGAAATGATCTATCCAGGGGGTGTATTGCAAACGTACGGAGCCTTAGCACACATACATGATACGAAATTTATGTACTTAAAACAAGTACTTATGACATCATGTGTTCAAGCTGTCATATAGTAATCAAAGCTGGTATACCAAGGAATGATAGCAACACTTCGAGTGGATACCTGCCTATAAGTTTGTTGTATCCGTAAAAATAGTTCACATGTGAGCCCCCTTTTCTGATTCATATAAAGTTGACTTAAGCTAGTTCTATGTGCAAGCTTTTGAGTAAACATGTCATAGAGTGCAACAGATTGTTTCTGCATACACGAGGTTGGTATAAGTCTTAAACTTTAAAATTGGAAAGCCATGTTGCGATACATAAAGTGAAAGAGATAGAAAGACTGATAGCTGAGGGGAAACAAACCCGAATTCAGTCCACATATTAACGCATGAGAGGGCAGTAGAGATAGGAAGAATAACTGAAATTCCTTCACCACTAGGTACTGACAGGCCTACCACATCGCCATGATGATCAACCACCGGTCCTCCTGTGCCACACTGCACCAAAGAAATGTTTCCAAGTTACCTGAATAATTAAGCAATAATGCTTCAGGAGAACTATAAGATGATTATTACCTCAGGTAGTTCATAGTCTACAAAGAGGTAACCTTGGCGCAACTTATCAAGATGTCGTTCCTGCATAATCGTCCCCCTACGGACCACCAATGACAAATCTTTGTCCCTACCCAATGCAAATACCTCATCACCATGTTTCGGGGGGCTCAAACCAAAAGGAGGGATCTGTGCCAGTACATCCGGCAGCGTCCCCGGGAAAGCAACCTCCAGCAATGAAAGTTGATAGAACGTACTGAACAACAGCAATTCCGCCTCAATTAAGCCAGCATCCTCCTTGTATGGCCAACAAACGGATATCTGCAAGGAAAATATATGCTTCATATAGTTCAACTGTGTGAAAGGGTTAAGAATAGAGGAAAGTTAATGATGAACCAAAGAAGGCACCATTAGAAGAAGCACATGCGAAATCAAAGATAAAATCTGGGCAAACTGAGTTAATGATAGCAATATCACATAAATGCTTGAAGCAACATCCAGCAGCATTCAAGTAGCAAATCAGGGTCATGGAAATGTTGAAGATGGGAGAGCTTGAGCCAGGGACAATAACTGAGCAGATAATTTATAGCAGAGATAAGCACTAGTTAACTTGTTGATTCTTTAAAGGGGAAAAAAGACACGTGTCATTGTTTTGAAGTTTGAACAGACACTGTACTAGCTGCTGGCCCCTAACAAACAGGAGCACGTTCAGCACATCCTGTGAATGAGAACACCCTGAAGACTAGGACTCCTTAACAACTCTAACAGACTCTGACTCAGACCTGAACGGCTAACTCTAACTGAAACAAAGAATGATAAGGATTACGAAAGCAAAGGACTCTAACTGACTGGACACACTGGACAGGGATTACTGCCATCATAAGTAACATCACAGGAGCATGAACATAGTGGTAACTTGGAACAGCACAAGCACACAAACAGTGTTAGTTTGGCAGTACGGTGTGGCATGATAAGTGAGGCTAGTCCAATGTGCAAACATGTGAAGGACAAAAGGAATAACCAACCAATGAACACTTCATGATGCAATGAAAAGGTAACCAATCATGAAAATCAATAATCTGACAACACACATAACATATACTTAGCACAGCAGAGGTTATGTTAGCACCTTGCTCTTGGGATAACCATCAATGTCGTGGCCAAAACAACCACAAGTGAGGATCCTTGCTGTCTTATTGCCCATGTTCCACTTGATGATGACACCAGAACAGCACCCATCCAAATCCACCAGGTCTGCAAAATCAACGTGCCCACAGTCATTGCTGGAATCATCAGCCAGGGATTTGGAGAAAAGCACCAAAGTTGGGTGAACTGGACAGCTTTCATCGATTATTACCTTGAAATTCTATGGGATAGGAAATATTAACATTGACGATTGCCTTTGCCACATCTATGAGCATCGTCTTATCATCTGGGTCGACCACAGCAGCAACGGTGGCCGGGTCCTTGTGGTCATAGGTCTGAGTGGGAAGGTTATTGGTAGCAGCTGAAAATTAAAGAGACATAATAATTTAGAAAAAGGGGCATATTATTGGACAATTAGGGGGGATGCTTAATAGAATTAGGAGTAGATTTGCCGCAGCCTCCAGAGAAATAGATTTCTTCGCCGCCATAATAATACATTTCTTCCTCTTCTCCATATACTTGATATCCTTATCCAGAGAGTCGATCTTCTTTGCATGCTTCTTCGCGTCCTCCAGATCCGCGCGCTCCAACAGCTTCTTCCGCGTCGCAGGATGGTTGATCTTCCTCTTCAGAGACTTCTTGCAACGCTTCTTCCTGTGCTTGGGATCCGCCTGCTCCGCGAAATTTTCGATCATCTTGTAAAGTTCTCTCACCCGACTCTTCAAATCCTTGATCGTCCGATCGCAAAACTCAATGCTCATCGGATCCAAACCCGCTGTGTCCCCCATCGGTTCGCTCCTGAGCTACCCCGCTGGATTAGTGCTGGGTTAGTGGCAAAGATGCTTGGAATTTTACAAGGACTAGGTAAGTGCCCGTACGTTGCTACGGGTATAATACATGGAAAAAATAGATTATATGAAAAATTTAAATTTTGATGGTTATAGAGTCGCATCAAAGTCCATAGAAGTTAGTTATTTTGTTTTATGGAATGATGGGGTACTACACAACCGTGGTTAATTACGTTGTATATTCTATATGCCTCTGTTGATTTATATATAGTGCAAACTGTTAATTGATGAAAACTTCGTAGAAACATGAATACTAAATAATTCTGCAAAATGACCTCACAGCAAGGTATCATTAAGTAGTATGAAACATATAGGATGGATATACAACCTAATCTACACAGTTCAATTCAGTTCATGCAAAGGGGATATAACATAGTTTTAAACTTGCCAACACAATCTCGTTTTTCCCGGAAAGAAATCGCTACATCTACTGAAACAAAGAAAATAAAGTCCTCCATAATCCAGGGAATCCTCGTAAAAGAGCAAAGAATTATTGGGATAGCGTTCATTGTGTCAGGATAGCCTCGCCCTTCATAAACGTCGTGCAAAAATAGAGCAGGCAGCAAGAACCCCAGCGTTTTGATCGATGGCATAGACAAGGCCCACCACCATCTCCATCCATGTCCTCGCGTCGTTTCACAACCCTTTTCTAAGATAATGCGTAACGAGACGGGACGATCTAATATATTTTTTCCGGTGATTTGACTAAGATATGTTTTCACGTCTTGCGGAAGTAGTCCATGATATGATAGAGATGGTAGAAATGGTATAATATTTTGGATCGTGAATGAACATTTTTTTCTTCTAATAATTGATGTTACCTCACATGACGAGATTGTAAAACAAAACATAACTACTTATTAGTAGAAAATAAGTTACATTACCAATTTTAACTTTGTAAATGTGTAATGTGATAACCATGAATCATACCCCATAAATAATAGTTAATAAAGGTTGATAAGCTCGCCTAGAAAATATGAGTATAGATGTTGTTTAGTCTATGGAGAACATTAATACTAATGTAAAAACAACATATATTATATCAAATCATAAAATCTAGCTTATCTAGAATGATCTTGAGGTCTAAGAAAATGTTGAAGAGAATGATTGGAATCTATAAAACCTATATAATTGGTACGCACTAACAGGTCATGACCGATTTCTCTCAACATGCAAGATGTCCACGTCACCATCCACTAGATTTTCTCTTAACATGTAAGTTGTCCACATCACCATCTAATAGAATTATAAATTTATGTCTTCTACTGATTTTCTGCGGTTATGCATTGTGTTAGTCTTTGCGAGTATAATGCTACAAATTTCTAAGTAGTTCTCTCTCAATAAATAACCTATATAATTGGTACCCACTAACAGGTCATGACCAATTTCTCTCAACATGCAAGATGTCCACGTCACCATCCACTAGATTTTCTCTCAACATGCAAGTTGTCCACATCACCGTCTACTAGAATTATGAATTTATGTCTTCTACTGATTTTCTGCGGCTATGCATTGTGTTAGTCTTTGCGAGTACAATGCTACAAATTTCTAAGTAGTTCTCTCTTAATAAAATGAATGTGTTTTCCTCTACATTGTTGTTTACAAAAAATATTGTAATACAATCATTTTAGTGCTTCTACTTTCAGATTGCATCTTTAAATTTTGTATAAATTCCCGCAGCAACGTGCGGAGTACCACCTAGTTTTATTTTAAAGATTGTGGCACTAAGACACAGTGACTAAACTTGGATAGCTAATCAAGACGAGCTTATCAACATTAATTAACAATTATTTTTCTCCTTTTACTATATATATAATGCCTATAATATGGTCCTTTGTCTATTATATGAGTAAAGATATTTATTTTAAATATGAAGAGAGATACATTATTAAATGATCTTTTTATGAATATCTACCCTTATATTTCAATCTATATGATTATTTATTTTTATGGTTAATGTAAATTATGTTAACTCTAGACAAACTTAAAATGATATATATTTAGGATTGAAGGTAGTATCAAGTATATTTAGTTGTATCAGACAGTGGTATTATTTGTGGACACATAAACTATAAAACCTATATAATTGGTACCCACTAACAGGTCATGACCGATTTCTCTCAACATGCAAGATGTCCATGTCATCATCCACTAGATTTTCTCTCAACATGCAAGTTGTCCACATCACCATCCACTAGAATTATGAATTTATGTCTTCTGCTGATTTTCTGCGGTTATGCATTGTGTTAGTCTTTGCGAGTACAATGCTACAAATTTCTAAGTAGTTCTCTCTCAATAAAATGAATGTGTTTTCCTCTAATTGCATCTTCAAATTTTGTATAAATTCCCGCAGCAACGTGCGGAGTACCACCTAGTTTTATTTTGAAGATTGTGGCACTAAGACACAGTGACTAAACTTGGATAGCTAATCAAGACGAGCTTATCAACATTAATTAACAATTATTTTTCTCCTTTTACTACATATATAATGCCTATAATATGGTCCTTTGTCTATTATATGAGTAAAGATATTTATTTTAAATATGAAGAGAGATACATTATTAAAGGATCTTTTTATGAATATCTACCCTTATATTTCAATCTATATGATTATTTATTTTTATGATTAATGTAAATTATGTTAACTCTAGACAAACTTAAAATGATATATATTTAGGATTGAAGGTAGTATCAAGTATATTTTGTTGTATCAGGCAGTGGTATTATTTGTGGACACATAAATATTGAAAATATCCCCCTTGAATCCATCTCCCCTCCATTCGATAAATGCTCACTTTAGACTTTTACTTTTTTTTTGTCGATTATGTTGTGACAATAGTATGATTATATCCCATAGCAACATACGTACATATTTGCTAGTATAGTATAGATAGTGCATGGACATAAAAAATACTAAATGTTACGTTTTTAGGACCCTTCTGTAAAATATAAAAGAATCCTCCCGTACCTATTCATATTCACAATAGTGGAAGGAGGAAAAACGTCTTTTTCTGTAACTTTGTAGCAGTATATTTTCCTTTTTACGAAAGCAAAATAAATACGGGAGTGAAAATAAAAGCTTATGGCTAATAGGAAGTCATATTTTCTGTAAGTGGTAAATTCATAACATTTATTTTTATATTTTCTTCGTTCTAAATTATAGTTCGTTTGACTTTTTTATTATAAATTTGACAGCTTTAACTATATTTACAAAATTTATTAATTTTTTAAATAAAGGACGAGCTGTATGATAAAAAATCAAATGATATGTAATTTAGAAAGAATGTACTGTAGCAAAGGACTTCCCAACTTTGATCGAGTCCAAATCCAACACGATAGAAAAAAACTAACCTAAAGCATTGGCTCCGCAGTCCTCTCCCCGTCGGCCGCAGCCTTTTCATCTGCAGATCTGCTCGTTCTCGCTCTCCCCAGCTACACACAGGCGCGGCAAGGCTACAGGCAGGGGCGTCGGGGCACGGACCCCAGGCCGTGGCGGCAGAGGTGGGACGGCGACAGGGAGGTAAGTCCAGATCTGCGTGATTGCATTTGTGTTTCGTGGGCATGTTCCTGTTTAGTTCCCTCGTCAAACTTCTAAAAATTCTCTTTTCAAACTTCACTATTCATCTATCATATCAAATCTCTCTCCTCATGTATGGAGTACTAAATATGGGTAAATAAAAAACTAGTTACATGGTTTTTGATGTACACGACGAGACGAATCTTTTAAGCTAATTTTTTTAAAAAAGGGATGCATTATTAATTTTTCAGTTAGATACATCGAGGTGATACACCCGCCTGAAAAAAGATCCCGGCCTCTGTCAAACGACACACAGCCAAAAAAATAACAGTTTTCTCGACCTCCGGACTCTAAGAGCCGCCAATCCTAAGACTAGACTGCCACCCAAACGCCCGGGCAAAAATAGCCTTGGCCACTTGGACCCAGCGCTGCGACGCCGCTACAAGACTGTCCCGCAATGAAGGCCGTTGAAGGATAGACCATGTGCGGAGCCAATGCAACGTTGTGAAGATAACCTGCAAAAAATTTGGAGATTTATTATCAAAAACCACTGCATTTCTGCATCGCCAGACCGCCCAACATAAGGCTGCCGCGCCTACAAATACCAGAGGTTTAAAATTTTGTGGTACTAAATTCAGCCAACCATTAAACATATTAGACACACCAGATGGTTTAGGTAAACCCCATGCCGCATAGACCGAAGCCCATACCATACGTGTGAGTCTACACTCGAGAAATAGATGCTGAATTGACTCATTTTCATGGTAGAAGACACACTGTTTACTGCCATTCCAATTTCGTTTGACCAGATTGTCTTTAGTGAGAATAACTCCTTTCTTTAAAAACCATAAAAAAATTTAACCTTTAGTTGAAGTTTTGATTTCCATAATTTTTTATTTGTGTTCGGAACATTTTGGTAAATCATGGCCAGATAATCTGTCTTCACAGAGAAAACACATGTCGGGTCCAAACTCCATTTAAATTCATCCCCTTCGTCAGTGAGGTTTATATTTGCCAACCTTGCTACTAGATTATTCCACATTACCAATTTAGGTCCAATCAGATCTCTCCGACAGGATATATTGTGAATCTCTGTACTAAGTACTTCGGCCACCGTATCCTGCTTTTTCCTAGCGATGTTATAAAGTTGAGGATATTGATCACGAAGAGGCCTGTTGCCTAACCATTTATCTTCCCAGAATCTTATCTAAGACCCATCCTTGATAGTGAAGGTGCCAAATTTTAGGAAGTCATTCTTAACCTTCATAAGCCCAGCCCAAAAGTGTGAGTCCCCGCTTTTCCATTGGACCTGAACCAGAGGTTTGGTCCCTAGATATTTGTTGCGAAGAATCTGCTGCCAGGTACCATTCGTTGTAAGCAGACGATACAGCCACTTGCTGAGTAAGGCCATATTCTTGAGTTCTAGATTATGTATCCCTAGTCCTCCTTGACCCCGTGGAAGACACAGGATACTCCATCTAGCTAATCTGTACTTCCTCTTATGCTCATCACTTTGCAAAAAGAATCTAGACCGGTAGTAGTCCAACTTCTTACGAACCCCTTTTGGAATTTGAAAGAAAGACATCATATACATCGGTAGATTGCTAAGAACTGAATTGATTAAAGTTAGCCGGCCTCTGTATGAAAGGTTTTTCCCTTTCCAACTGCTGAGGCGACTCTCAAAACGTTCCTGGATCATCAACCAGTCATTATTAGCCAATTTCCGAAAATGGATAGGAATACCTAGGTATTTGATCGGAAAGGTTCCGGGGTTACAACCAAACAGTTCTTTGTATTGGTCTTCAAAGTCTTTTAAGCCAGTTAGATCACGGTAGGACAATATTTACCACAAATAAACGAAAATTGGTCAGTATCTGACGTGACTTTTTCACTTCACTTGTCCGTGCTCAGAACGTTTCAGCGGTGAACATGGAGGAAAAATCAGATAGTCATGGAGATCACGATGGCCCCCAATTGAGGGAAAGCGAGATCAGGGCGGCGGCTGGCACTGGCCGGAGACTCACCCGGTCGAGAGCTAGAGAGCTCGGGCTGGAAGTGGAGAATGTTGCGTGGGCGGAGGTTGGAGGCCGCAAGGACAAAAAACGTCGGCTCGCGGCAGAGGAAGACCCGGAAGAGCTCGGATCGCTTCAGAAGAAGGATTTGGAGGATCAGCAACAGGAGGGGAAGCAGATGTCGGTCCCGGCAGGACGAGTAGGCCGACGCAGATGTCGCAGCAGCATGATCAGCAAGCATGATAGTTTAGTTTCTCTGATTTAACTGCTCATTTTTGATTTATCAACCATGCCGCTTATGTACAAGTACAACTCAACTGTATTCCCTTTCCCCTCCATCTGTCTTTCTTCAGGACAACTCTTGGGTGAGGCACCCTGGCTCGTCCATGTTTCATCCACTGCTCTTGGTAAAGTAGATTAAACCACTCCAGTAAGTCCAATCCCCCCTGCATGGTGACATCTCTCTTTTTTATTGCAGATGGGAGGGAGATTCTCCGATGCAGTGGCACTGTCATGGAGATCCACCATGACATCCACCCGGATAAGGATCAAGTTTTTATACTTACTTCGTATCATGTTGTTTTCTGCACAAGTGAAGAAAGATTGTATGACCCTATGCCTAAGGTACAAACAACTGTTTTGCTTTACTAATTATGTCATACACAAGTCTCCCTCGTCATTGAAGTCCATGGAGCCTTCTATAACTGGTCTGCTTAATCTTGCCACCATCTAGGGTTCTAACACATCTCTTTGTTGCCTGTTGTCGCACTCCCCATGCCCTTGCACTAAGAGTTCTTGTCTTTGTAAAAATCAACCAATTCAAAGTTCAACACACTCTCAAGTATCTCCTCTCTACACTATTGTATTGTATTGTTCTTGTTCATTCTATTAGCAGCATTTGAATTTGCAACCCCTAGTAAATTAACTGCTCTGTTTCTGTTTTGGGAGTGTATTTATTACTATGCGTGCTAAGTTACGCCTTGTATTTTGATATGCATCCCATATTTTAATCTAAAGATATTATGCATAGTGTTGTGCTTGGATGCCTCTTGTTTCACTGATACTTTACTGTCGGGCTCCTTTTCTTTGATGTTGATATCGTGTTATCCGTTATTTGCAATGTTCCAGCTGTTGATCCAAGGCTTCTTTGAGCTTTCTTTAGTGGCTCATTCTTGTATTACCCTTTCACACAGTTTAACTGCATCAGTACATTTCTCATCTTTGCAGCTGGCAATCCATGTGGACAAGGGCAAGTATGAAGGAAAAATGTTGTTCTTCAGTGAACGCTACCAATTTGCTATACTGACGATAGAGTTGGAATCAGCTATTAAGGTGAAGCCCCCTCGTGATGGTCCTAGACTATGCTACAATCAGAAGGTCATAACATTGGCTCGGGATACAAAAATGTCTTTGAAGCTTCATCATGGGACAACCATGTGGCAGGAAGAAAACTGTTTTCTCTTTGTCAACTGTAAACACTTGGCGGTAATAATCATATCGGTACATTCTTTTCATGTCTTCTGGTTTAATTATTATTAACTCTGGTATTTATATTGTGCAGTGTGGCATAGGTGGGCCAGTGGTTAACCCTAATGGTGACATGGTAGGGATGTCATGTTATTATGACCAAGATCTGGCTGTTATTTCTATCACTACGATCCGTACATGCTGGAAGATGTGGAGCGAGTTTGGGTTTGTTTCCTTTTTCCTTTTATTGCCATCTATTCACTAGCTTGGATGAGTTGTACCCCACCTATCGCAACCATTGAGTATGATAACGAAATTTCAAACATGGGATATGTTGAGGTTGAGAAGCATAAAACTGGTGTTAAACAACCAGTGATCATATTGTCATAAATGGTAACATGATTAGACGCTCAAAACAATGAATCTTTAAAGTGATGATTTAGATATTCTTATGAACTGCTTTCATTGGATTGAATTTAAAATTCAAATTTTAGATCTGAGTTTCTTAATCCAAATTATTGCAGCTGTATTGCTCGTCCTATGCTTGGTATGTGCTTTAGAAATGTGACACTTTTGGATATTGTACGCCAAGATTGTCTCAGTTACAAATACAACATCACCAACGGCTTCATTGTAGATGAGGTATAACTAAACTCGATCTATAAGTGTTGTTGGCCACATCACAACTCTTTCGATCTATCTAGGTGACAGATAATTGTAATGCTGAGAAGCTTGGCGTTAGACGAGGAAATGTGATTAGATTGCTCAATGTGAAGCCTTGCAACCTACCAGAGGTAACTATCCCTAATATCAGGGTATCGATTTAGTCTAGGTACGATTATGGTTTACATGGTTAATCTTTTTGAATAGATTGAAGATGATCTTCTCAATATTGGTCTCGATTTCCTCAGGAAGAAGCCGGTGGATGATTTCAAGGTGTGTTAATGATACTTGCAATGACAAAAATGATCAAACTGGAATTATGATTGAAAATAACATTTTTATTAATATTTACTTTGTTCATTTTAGCTTGAAGTTTATGATCTCATTGGAAAGGCTAAGAGAGACATTATTTTGCCCTTCCAGATCACTAAGGGTTCTGAATATTGAGCAGGTAGACACTTAACAGAACTGTTGTAGCAAGCACTATATGAATATTTTCTTGTTATTTTCATCCTCGTCTTTTCTCCTTAACTGCTTAGTTGCACCACATCAGCAATACCACATGATTCATGATAATATCTCACTGTGTCATTTGATCCAGTTTAGCACGAGCTTTAGTTCTACTTAGCCATATTTGATTTAGTTTCTTGCGCCCTCCATAGCTGATTGAATGACTGCACCAATTACTTTGTGTTACAAAATCACTATCAGCTGTCTTCCCCATTTCTGGTTGGCTGGACATTCTGGTGAAAATGTGCTAACTTACCACCTGATATGGTCCCATCATACTCAACGTAATTGAGGCCAGAATAATGCCTAATACATAGTGAACTGGGTTTTATTTATTACCAATTTTGTTATGTCCAACCCCTTTCATATGTGCTAGATTTATTTTGCCTTTCTGCTTGAGCAATATAAGTAGAGAATGCTGAAGTTAAGAAACAAGTGAAAGGGGGGTAAAAGGAAGAAAGCTTGAATTTGAATATAAAAGAAATCATCTGGAACAAGAAAGTGTTGCAACTTGGCAACTTCATCAAATTGAGTTGAAACGATAAAATTGTAGTGGTCAGTCTAAGGAGCTCTATATGAAACCGTGCATAAACTTGAAAACAAGATAACATTTAACTGCCCACATGGTCAGGTCTCCATGAATTGGATCAAATTGATGTATGCCTCAATTCATGCGTTGCTCGAGAACCTTCTCGGATCAATATGCAAGAAAGAGTATTATGAGATTAATAATTCTTAAGTAAATCAGTAAATCTTCTCTTATAGTACATATGTCAAGCAGATCACTCATAGGCCACAAAAAAGATACAATTACACGGCATGCAAAATACTTATGCAACAACTACACGGCGATTAGATCTTTGTGCAGGAATACAATACAGTTAAATTATTTGAATGTCTTAGTCTCAGGAGATGGAAATCCGCAATATGTCAGTCAATGGGTGGATTATGGCTTAGAGAAAAGGCCTTGGGCAGCAACAAGGTCAGGTGGTGGCCGCAGGATGTTGCCGGGGCCCCGGGGTATCACTGGATGTGGTAGTTGAGGGCTGCGGGTGGGTAGACTGTAGAGTTGAGGTGGGTTCATCAAATCGGGCAAATCTAGCAACAAGAGTGACTCTGGAGACGGGTGAAGGGGGTCAGGGGAGCTCATTGGCTAGAAGAGAGAAGAAAAGCATCGACATCTAGAGGCGGAAGTGGGAAAAAAGACTGACCACAATGTATTTGTATCCAACAGTTTAAAGCTGTTTTTTTTAATTTTTTCAAACCCTATTGTTGGCTGATGATTTGGCGTCCTCTGGGATATAGGACATAGCAAACAAGTCAGTGTAGAATGGATATGAAAAAGAGCACACTCAACTCCTCTGAGAAGTATTACCTCTATCCTTTTTTATTTGATGTTTCAACCAACCATGGTAGCTTATTCCCAGTGGTATTTTCCTGTCCCAGATGTCATCTATTGACGAATGGAGGTAATACTATAAATAGGGTGGTGTCTATTTGGCGATTGTTTTGCTTAATGTGGCATTGGAGCAGGTTGAAATCCCTACTTTTGAATCAGATAATTTGCCTACCCACCAAGCTGTGCCGTGTGCCAAAGCCTGACTGATTGCATTCCTATTACTCCCTACATTCCTTTGATTTGAATTATTGACATACATGGATGCTGTATCTAGGCTTAGGTATATCTAATGAGCAGCTGGTAGTTGCACTATTGGTGACTACTGTTACGCCATGTAAATTTCATGCTATGAATTGATGTATGCCTCAATTCATGCGTTGCTCGAGAACCTTCTCGGATCAATATGCAAGAAGAGTATTATGAGATTAATAATTCTTAAGTAAATCAGTAAATATTCTCTTATAGTACATATGTCAAGCAGATCACTCATAGGCCACAAAAAAGATACAATTACACGGCATGCACAATACTTATGCAACAACTACACGGCGATTAGATCTTTGTGCAGGAATATAATACAGTTAAATTATTTGAATGTCTTAGTCTCAGGAGATGGATATCCGCAATATGTCAGTCAATGGGTGGATTATGGCTTAGAGAAAAGGCCTCGGGCAGCAACAAGGTCAGGTGGTGGCCGCAGGATGTTGCCGGGGCCCCGGGGTATCACTGGATGTGGTAGTTGAGGGCTGCGGGTGGGTAGACTGTAGAGTTGAGGTGGGTTCATCAAATCGGGCAAATCTAGCAACAAGAGTGACTCTGGAGACGGGTGAAGGGGGTCAGGGGAGCTCATTGGCTAGAAGAGAGAAGAAAAGCATCGACATCTAGAGGCGGAAGTGGGAAAAAAGACTGACCACAATGGATTTGTATCCAACAGTTTAAAGCTGTTTTTTAAAAAAAATTCAAACCCTATTGTTGGCTGATGATTTGGCGTCCTCTGGGATATAGGACATAGCAAACAAGTCAGTGTAGAATGGATATGAAAAAGAGCACACTCAACTCCTCTGAGAAGTATTACCTCTATCCTTTTTTATTTGATGTTTCAACCAACCATGGTAGCTTATTCCCAGTGGTATTTTCCTGTCCCAGATGTCATCTATTGACGAATGGAGGTAATACTATAAATAGGGTGGTGTCTATTTGGCGATTGTTTTGCTTAATGTGGCATTGGAGCAGGTTGAAATCCCTACTTTTGAATCAGATAATTTGCCTACCCACCAAGCTGTGCCGTGTGCCAAAGCCTGACTGATTGCATTCCTATTACTCCCTACATTCCTTTGATTTGAATTATTGACATACATGGATGCTGTATCTAGGCTTAGGTATATCTAATGAGCAGCTGGTAGTTGCACTATTGGTGACTACTGTTACGCCATGTAAATTTCATGCTATTAGGTCTAAAAACTGACATTTTTTTCATTATGATTTTATAGGTCGGTGAAAGAAGATGACTTCACCTGTCGTTGCCGGAGTAGAAGCTGCTTCCAGACTGCTGTTTGTGTGTCTATTTATGGATGTATGTGATCAAGACATTTGTTAGGGCTATATGTCCGGACTTGCGTTAGTGGTACTTACTTCTGGCCTGGGCTGTCTCGTACTTCTTTTTGGGAAACCAACTCGTGAAAGCGTTCATGATTTAATGACAGAGATCTATTGGTGACTTGTTAGTGCTGTTGGTGACTCGAGAGTAGAATCCGGGCATGCCGGATGGAAACTCTTGAACAAATTGAATCTGATTATGTCTGATGCTCCTTGTTGCATTCTGCTTTAACTATTAGTCTAGGTACAACAGTAGTAAACAGTACATGCATTGCAACATGAGTTGCTTAATCATGTAGCTGCTCTAGCAACTGTTTTTTAGTGTCATGTTACTATATTTGAGATGAAAGATGTACATATTGATGTTTGCTTACTCAGACTTGGTCATTGTGTCATTGCTATACTGTCATGGCTATATTTTGTTTTGGTGTAGTTCGCAGCCTGACGCGGTAGGGGCGCTAGGGGTTTTGCCTGAGCGCGCAATGGTGAAGGGGGTGAGATTAGGAAGAGAAGAGGGAGATTAGGAATGGACTGATATTTCTTAATTTCCTATAGGTTCTGGTCTCTGGATACATGAATTATATAGGCACTTGGCCTGCTCTAGAAGGAAACTAGCTCCCTAATGCTTGCTTTCCCTGCCTGATGATCTGCATGTCCTTTTTCCTCTAGCCACTGATTGTTGCCTGCTGCTGGTGTTGGGCTCTTGCTGATGAGCTGGTCTTGCCGTTGTCGGTGTCACGGGTGTGGGCCCGTCGTGTGCTTATGAAAATGCTTTTTGGTGTAGCTTCTGAAAATGCTTATGTGCTGCTTGCTGATCAAAACATAGGTTGCGACCTAAAATTATTATTGATGTTTGCGTACTCTGCTTGGTCTCTCTTTTTTACCATGCTTTATATGTTGTTTAGTTCTATTGGCCAACGGTGACTGCAATCACTTCATTTTAATTTTATATATATAACATTTGGTTCATATATCCTGAATTTGCTAGTAGGCAATATAATAGAGCTCTTTTACGGTGTGACATACTAGCCTTAAAAAGGACTATGTAAAGATCGGAGGACTAGTATGTAAAGATCGGACGGACTAGATTAATTATATACTACTGTAACCGTTTTAGTAGTATGGGTAGTATGAACTCAGTAGTATAGGTAGTATAAGGGTATTATGGGAAAAAAATAAAATGGCAGATATGTAATTTTGACATATAAATTTGGAATGGCAGATATGTAATTATGGCATATCTTTTTTGGATCCAGCAGCTCGGACGGGGGAGACAGGGGTGCGCACACGGGCGAGATAGCACGGGTCCGGCTGCCTGGAAATTTTTTTTAGGGGGGATTTTTTTTTATGTTACCATAATATCCCCGTCAGTATCTAGTTTATACTACCATACTAGCAGCAGGTGCTAGTATGGCGCACCGTAAAAGAGCTCATATAATATGTTGTAGTTTGCCATTAGGACATGTATCTATTGTACATTATATTTAGTTATTGTTTAGGACTTCTAAACAGTGATCTTAATTATTTGTTTTCTTTTTCTTTTCAAATTCAGTGAGCGATTGGGAGCATGAAGGGAAGGGGGAAAAATGTGAAATGAAAGTCCGCTTTTTTTTTAGCGGAGTAGCTGCTTAAAACATGCATAATCTTTTGTGTTGTCTAACGTCTTGGAAAACATATACCTCAGCTATGTAAATATATGATGTCTAGTGACTTGGTGATTTGAATGATCTATCTTGCTATGTGAAGCCGGCATCAGCTGATGAACATATGCGTGCAATTAGACAGCCGAACCGTACGAGCTAGTGCTCTGTTGGGAACAGCGATAGGGGGGAACCGTGAGTAGCTGTTCCAAACAGGGACGGGGGAGGGGGTAAATCTGCCCAGCACCGCACCTAACATTTATCACCCGGAGACATACCAAAGCTTTCAGGCTCAAGTGAAGGTTCACTGATCACGCACACGTACCGGAGTGCGGAGAACACAAAAGCACCGCACCTAACATCTATCACCCGGAAACCATGACACTTTAGAAACAGAGAAAAGAGAAGGAAAAGTTTTTATGGCATTAAATTTACTGATGTGTCAGAGAAAAGAGAGTTTTGTCGTATGAAAAAAGTTTCATCCCTATAGAACTCATCTAGCTCGGTTACCTAGTTTCTACTCTAGTTAAGCAATAACCATGGGAACTCAGAGAAAAAAAGTTTCTATTAACTGTGTAATGAAACTACATTATAGATAAAACGCGCAACGGCCCATGCACAGCAAATCAAGCAATTAGATATCTTGAACCGTCTGATCAGTAAGCACAGAATGGGATCACAGTGGCACGTGTGTCCATATAATCATATATACATCAATAACCATGAAACTGATGTCAGCCTACAGTCCACTCCCTCGCTGCGACAAGATGGGAGAAAATGCCCACCCAAACAACTGGTGAAGAGTATATCACTGAACCTACTACATCCATGGTTCGTTTGCTTACACTGCTTGGTATACACTCAAAATACTACGTCTTGTGTGATGCTATGTGCTTCTCCAGGAGCTCTCCGGTGATAGGGTGCAGGAAGATTGCTGTTGGAACAAAGCCAGTAAAAGGAACAGCAGAATCCGATTGCTCCAATTGGCAAGCTTTCGGCACCACAGGTAAACAGTCCCCTTCAAGTTTAAAGGGCCAGAAATCCATACAATTCTACTCTTCCTCCTCAACCTCAGGCTGCAATGTTGGGCTTTTTGAGCACAAAGTGGTGTTGTGAAGCTGCTTTATTTTGTCAGTGATGTTACAAGAACCTGGAATTGAACAATGAAGACCTTTTAACATCTGTAGAAATTTCCATGCACATGCTTGAGCCGAAAGAAAGGGCATTGGGTTAATGCTTTCATAGTGATAGTCCTAGGCATCAATCAAATGGCGGATGCACTAAGGAATTTTAAAGTTAGTAGAAATAGTAATAGTCCAGTCAGACTCAAAGGCAAAAAATTAAATCTGTTTCTTATAATTCCCCCCTCATAGTACAGGATCAGCATATCACTAAGATTCTGAGAGAAGTAGTTTATGGTACCTGAACATTTCTTATCCCATACAGCAATGGAGGTGGGAGTGCATGTTGGATCACACATCGCGCGGTTGTCTTCATGCTTTACATTCATGGCAAGCATCCATGCACCCACAGTAACGTCTTCATAATCAAACATTCTTAAGCTGAGATAGCACAAAGGGGATATGACTATTTAGCAAATACAAGAAACAAAAAGGCAAGGAAAATAGTAGCATAGAAAAAAAATGATGAGACAAACTTAATATTCTGTGTACACTGTACTGTCATGATCATAACATAAATATCGCTGCTACGCCAAAACTCGGCGCAAAGAACCAACCAGATTGTCCTAGTGGATAAATAAGGAATACGGAAACAAAAACAGCGATTGGACCAGAATACATTTGTTTCTTTCTATGTTTTCTTTGTTCTGCCCCCTTATATCATTCTTCCATAAAAAAGCATGAATGGCTCGGCTAGATGGAATAACCGAGCCAGAACAGAAAAAAAGTAGAACAGGTAGAAATAAAAAAATCTTAGTTAAGAGGGGTCATGTAAAGAACAGGCTCCAAATCACGATCAATTCCCTTTTCAAAGCCTGCTGCAGCAGCTCGGGCTCTTCCTGCATGCCACAAATGGCCCACAAAAAAGACCCCCCCCCCCTCCATGGATTCTTTCAATGAAGAATTGTCTTCGATTTTTTTGATTTTGACTTGATGGAAATTAAGTGGATGCAGTGAAAAAAGAAGTTGAATTAGACTACTATTTCAATCTACTAATCGATTCCATGTAGATTCAAGATAATATAATAGAAAGAATCTAAAGTGTGGTAGAAAGAACTACATATAGTTCTTTCTACCACACTTTAGATTCTTTCTATTATATTATCTTGAATCTACATGGAATCGATTAGTAGATTGAAATAGTAGTCTAATTCAACTTCTTTTTTCACTGCATCCACTTAATTTCCATCAAGTCAAAATCAAAAAAATCGAAGACATATAGTAAATGAAAGTGGCTAATTATTGAATAAAAAGCCCTTTTAACTCAGTGGTAGAGTAATGCCATGGTAAGGCATAAGTCATCGGTTCAAATCCGATAAAGGGCTTTTCACTTACACTTAGTGGTAGAGTAATGCTTTGGTAAGACGGAAGTCATCGGTTCGAATCCTAGAAAGTACTTTTCTACTAAATTCATTTTTTTTTTGAAAATGTCTCCATTTTTTCTTGAATTTTATGACTTAGTTTAGTGCAAGATGCCGGCATTTTTGGTCTGAACACTAAAGGAAGCGCAGAGTTTAAATTGCAAAAAAGAAATGAAATAGGACTACAACTCGACTACTATTGTAAAGAATGGAAATTCAGGTATGCAAATCTTAAACTTACACGCACACTAAATATTTAAAGTGATGTCTCTTGGATAAACAAAACCCTTGGGTTAATGGTCTCTCTTGTTTCAGGAGGAAAGAAAGATAAATTGAATTATTCCAAGAAACATGCAAAAGAAATGAAAAGTCCCCGGTGTACCTATGCATTTTGTCAATGCACTACATGCATAAAAATTATGACACGAGTTTATTGGATGCACACAATGCGTGGATCAATGATTTCCCATGTTTCAGCTAAAAAAGGAAGTCCAACAACATTATTAATGACGAACCTATCACTCTTTGCAGTCGCTACAGCTTCAACCACCTCAGAAGAAAGGGCATATAGTGAACCAGATGCGTGCATGAAGTACTCATTACCTAATAACTCCCATGAACTTTCGTACCTGCAATTTAGATAGAAGCTCTTGCTCAAGAAACAAAATAAAGTTATAATTTGGAAAAACTACTGAATACATAAAGACTC
The DNA here is from genome assembly GCA_900205405.1 of Echinochloa crus-galli. NCBI lineage: Eukaryota > Viridiplantae > Streptophyta > Magnoliopsida > Poales > Poaceae > Echinochloa > Echinochloa crus-galli. The sequence goes on from OAMR01000288.1 coordinate 900,996, forward strand.
TAACTACAGACCTAAATCAGTATAGTACTAAAATCTACAAATGATTAACAGATATGATCCCCGAAAAGCATCCTCGAAGAATTCATGGCCAAGAACCAAGATGGTATCAGCATGTGCCATGTGGAATAATTTTGGGATAGCGTATTCAGCATTTCGTAACAGTTCAGGTATGGAAGAGAGATTCATGTCAATCAATTTAGAAACAACATCTGTCTAAGAATTTGAACTGACCATTCTTTTAAAAAGAGGTGTATGTCAATCAAATTAGAATAAACATATGTCACAGAATTTGAACTGACCATTTCATATTTGGATCATTGACAACCGGTCCCTTCTTCATGCAACCAACATAAGTCCGATGCTGAGGTCTTTCTTTTGCAAGAAGAGCAGCAAGTCTATCTGTCTCAGAAGTATGAAAAAGGAGTCATATAATGGATCTAATAAACAGTAACTGTATAACATAACCACTAACTTCACCTGGGCGTAGATAGATATCATCATCAGCTTTAACATAGAATTCTGCATCAAACATATGATAAACTGCTTTGAAAAATGCTAGCCTGTCACATGGGTAATGAAATGGAGGATAGATGAGATTAATCACATGTAAATTGATAGATACAACTGCACATATGCACTGATCAAGAGTGTAGCCAAGCTTACATCTTCTGTGGGGGCTTTGTATCCTCATCAGCATCAATAAACAAGAAGTCGTGATACATGTCTGCCTCTTTCTGAAGATCTTCCATTTTTTGTTTGTCCTTGGGCCGTACAGTAACAAACCTAAAAGATAAACCAGTTCCATGTTCTAAACTGCAACATATAAGAGAAATGGGGGAAAGTAAGCCTAAACATTGTTCAACATGTTACTGGCAACTTAGAAGTTGAAAATAGTAAAAATATTTGTCCTATTAAACCGTTTATCCGATGAACAGCCTTAACAAGAAAAAGTAGATGACCAACATGATTGGGTTATAGATCTTTGCAGCCTTACATGGACACAAGATGTGTGTCAGAATTTGGCTCAGATCTAAGTGTCTGATTTGGCTAAGAAATCACAAGTATGGAAAATGTTATGGACTCTATGTTTGGACGACAGTACAGGCGCCGTGGCAAACAACAGGCGCCGGCAAATAGTGGCTAGTATAGGAAATATACCTTGTAATTATCTTTGTTAGGCTCTGGAACTATTGTACCAGATTGGGAGTTTAGAGTTAGGAATCAAGTCAACTTCTCTATATAATGAGAAGAGATGTATCTTTATTGGTAAGCAGAAGATAATTCCTTTGAGTCAGAGCCTCCAAGGGAGGGCGACTAGGGCTTATCTCCCTGTACCGTGTTCATCTAATCCCAGCAATCCAGCCATAACATCTCTGGTATCAGACTAGGAATCCTTCCTGGATTGATCGCCGACCACCACCACGTCCCAATCCTTCCCTGCGCACCGCTCACCACCACCGCTGCCACCATGCCTGACGCCAAGACCGACGGTGCCGGGACCGAAGACAACGCCCCTGATGATACGCCGGTCCAGCAGTCCGCGTTCGCCGATGCCATGGCCGCCGTGGTCACCATGATCGAGGATCTAAAGAAGACGGTCCTATCCGAGGCCGCGGATCGCAAATCCGAACAAGGCGCGCTCTGGACGTCCATTAAAAACGTCCAGACCCAGGTCCTCACCAGCAAGGGTCGTTTTGATCCTAGCTCCAGCGGCGCGGGCAACCCACCGGAGACACCGCCGGGCCCCAAACTCCGTTTTCCCAAGTATGACGGCACCGGTGATCCCTTGGTGTGGTTGCAAAAGGGCGAGCAGTTCTTCGAGCTCTACGAAACATCGGAGTCCATGAAGGTGTAGACAGCGGCGTTCTACATGAGGGGGGTTGCCAGCCAGTGGTACTACCGCCGGCGGAAGAATTTGGGTACCGCGCCATCGTGGACCGACTTCGCCAAGGGTGTTAATCGCCGTTTTGTTCCTCCGCTTCGCAGCAATCCCCTCGGGGAGCTCTCCCAGCTGCGCCGTACCGGAACGGTGGATGAATATCAGCAGGCGTTCCTGAATCTTTTGGCTCGCTGCGACGACATCTCGGAGCCACACCAGATCGCCCTCTTCACGGCGGGACTGTTGCCGCCCCTTAGCGTGGATGTGGAGATGCATAATTGCTCCACGTTGGAGGATGCCATGGCCCTCGCCAGAGCCTACGAGCGTCGCACGGCGGTGGCTGACGACGCAACCCGATCGGCGAGCCGGCCGTCCGCTCCGTTCCGCTCAGGACCACGACCGGCGATTGCATCTAAAGCGCCGACAACACCTGGAGCCGCGGGTACCTCTACTTCGACACCGGGCGCCCCGGTCAAGGCGTCTGCACCGCCAGGCCGTTTCACCAAGCTCACGCCTGAAGAGATGGCGCGCCAGGCCTTAGGCTCCTGTAGCTACAGTTTGGTGATAACTCTATTTTAAAGCTCAAAGAATCCGTACGATTCTGGCCAACCTCCACGGCTATGATTTGGTGGTCGGGTGCGATTGGCTGAGCACTTTGGGGCCAATATTGTGGGACTTCAAGCATCAATCCATGTCGTTCTGGCGGCACGACCATCGTGTCCAATGGCACGGGCTCTCCATCAGCCCTACCCCTCGTGTCGACGCCATGGCTGATCAAGACCTGCTCCGTCTGCTTTTGGCTGAATTCGCGGATTTGTTTGAAGAACCAAAGGGACTACCGCCGGCACGCGCCTTCGACCATCGCATTCATCTACAACCCGGCACGAAGGACGTCGCGGTTCGCCCCTACCGCTGTCCACAACTCATGAAGGATGAGATCGAAGCTCAGTGCACCACCATGCTCGCGCAAGGCATTATCCGCCTCAGTACCTCGGCGTTCTCCTCTCCGGTTCTGCTTGTACGCAAGAAGGACGGTATGTGGCGGTTTTGCGTGGATTTCCGCATGCTGAACAGCAAGACTATTCGTGACCGTTTTCCGATTCCGATCGTCGATGAACTTCTGGATGAACTCAAAGGCGCGGCGTTCTTCACCAAATTGGACCTCCGCAGTGGGTATCATCAAGTTCGTATGCATCCGGACGATGTGCACAAGACCGCGTTCCGAACTCACCACGGCCACTTTGAGTTCTTGGTCATGCCATTCGGCTTGACCAACGCTCCATCGACATTCCAAGCTCTCATGAACGACGTTTTGGGACCCTTCCTCCGACAGTTCGTCCTGGTATTCTTCGACGACATTCTCATCTTCAGCCGCACGTACGCCGAGCATCTCCAGCATGTGCGGATGGTTTTCACAGAGTTGCGTGCTCATGGCCTCGTACTCAAGCGCTCCAAGTGCCTCTTTGGGGAACGGCGGATCCACTACTTGGGGCATGTCATTGAGAACGACAGCGTCGCGATGGACGCCGACAAGATTGCTGCCGTTCGGGCTTGGCCATTACCCAAGACTGTGAAAGCTTTGCGTGGTTTCCTGGGTCTCACGGGCTACTACAGGAAATTCGTCCATGGCTATGGTCTCATTGCCGCGCCATTGACAGCGCTGCTCAAGGAGGCGTATCAGTGGTCTCCAGCGGCCACAACGGCGTTTGAAGCACTGAAGACAACGCTCACTACTGCGCCTGTGCTACAACTACCAGATTTCAGTGCCCGTTTCGTGGTCGATTGCGATGCGTCCGGATCGGGTTTCGGCGTGGTGCTTCATCAAGACAAAGGGCCAATCGCGTTCTTCAGTCGCCAGGTCGCTCCTCAGCACGCGAAATTGGCGGCTTATGAAAGGGAGCTTATTGGCCTTGTCAAGGCAGTGCGCCATTGGCGGGCGTATTTGTGGACGCATGACTTCGTCGTTCGCACAGATCATTTCAGCCTTAAGCACCTCCTCGATCAGCGTCTCTCCACCATCCCTCAACACACTTGGGTGAGCAAGTTATTCGGTTATAATTTTCAGGTGGAATATAAACCAGGCAAGCTGAATGCGGCGGCTGATGCTCTATCCCGGCGCGATGAGAATGAACGCCATGCGTTGGTCCACGCCATCTCGCGTCCGGAGTTTGAATTGTTTGATGTTTTCAAGACAGAAGCCGACTCCTTGCCAGAGATTGTTGCCAAGCGGGAGGAAATTGCTGCTGGTACTGCTGGGGCTGATTGGACCATGAAGGATGGGTTCGTTATGCATCGTGGTCGTATCTTCGTGCCTCTGACATCCTCTCTTTGGCCCCAACTGTTAGCAGTGGCGCATGGTGTAGGCCATGAGGGCACACAGAAGACATTGGTTCGACTCCGGGAGTCCTTCTACAACCCTGGCGCGGCCAAATTGGTGCGTGACTTTGTACGGGGGTGTATGATCTGCCAGCGCAACAAGACCGAACACCTACATCCAGCCGGTCTCCTTCAACCCTTGGATGTTCCCACATCGCCTTGGAACGACATCGCCATGGACTTTGTGGAAGGTTTTCCAAAGGTGGGCGGCAAATCAGTGGTTCTCACAGTGGTTGACAGGTTTTCCAAGATGGCGCACTTTGTTCCTTTGGGTCATCCCTACACAGCGATCTCAGTGGCTCAGGTTTTCTTTGACAACATTGTTCGGCTCCATGGTTTTCCATGCTCGATCGTCAGTGATCGTGATCCCGTTTTCACGAGCACATTTTGGAAGGAGCTCTTTGCTTTATCAGGAGTCAAACTCCGTCTCAGTTCGGCTTTCAGACCCCAAACAGATGGTCAATCGGAGGTTACTAATCGGATTCTTGGTGTTTACCTGCGTTGTCTGGCCGGTGATCGCCCTCGCCATTGGTTACGTTGGCTGCCGTGGGCTGAATTTTGCTACAATACCTCCGACCAGGCTGCTCTACGTACTTCTCCTTTTCGGGTCGTTTATGGACGGGATCCTCCGGCGCTCATGTCTTATGTGCCAGGTTTGGCTAGGGTGGAGCTCTGGACAAACAATTGCTGGAGCGCGACACTTTCCTGAGTGAGGTTCGAGAACGCCTGCTCCAGGCCCAAGACTATATGAAAGAGCAGCATGACAAGCATCATCGTGAGATTGAATTTGAGGTTGGTGAATGGGTATGGCTGCCCCTGCATCATCGATCTGCTGTTGGAATCACTAATCGGGCACACGCCAAGTTGGCGCCCAAGTATTACGGCCCCTTTCAGGTGCGGGAGCGCGTGGGACAGCTTGCTTATCGCCTACAACTTCCTGCTAAGTCGAGGATCCATGATGTCTTTCATGTGGTGTTCCTTAAGAAGTTTCATGGCGCTCCTCCGACCGTTCCTGCTGTGCTGCCTCCTATTACCCACGGCCGTGCTTTACCTGTACCGGCCCAGGTACTTCGCGTCCGTCTCAATGCCAATTCATGGGATTTGTTGGTCAAATGGCAAGGACTTGATGCGATGGATGCGTCATGGGAGCCGCTTGAAGAGTTCAAGATCAACTATCCTGATTTTAAGCTCGAGGACGAGCTTTTTAGTCAGGCGGGTGGAAGTGTTATGGACTCTATGTTTGGACGACAGTACAGGCGCCGTGGCAAACAACAGGCGCCGGCAAATAGTGGCTAGTATAGGAAATATACCTTGTAATTATCTTTGTTAGGCTCTGGAACTATTGTACCAGATTGGGAGTTTAGAGTTAGGAGTCAAGTCAACTTCTCTATATAATGAGAAGAGATGTATCTTTATTGGTAAGCAGAAGATAATTCCTTTGAGTCAGAGCCTCCAAGGGAGGGCGACTAGGGTTATCAACCTGTATCCCAGCAATCCAGCCATAACAGAAAAACTAGCACATGGGCACAAATCTGGAATCCGACTTGGATTTGGACATCTGATTTTAAAAAGAAAAAAGGAAAAAGAAAACTTAGAACATGGATGTCCAGGTAATTTTTTTTTCTTTTTTATATTTGAAAGGAGGGTTCGAGTCCAAGTGGCAGTCATGTGTATGTGTGGTTATACAATCAAATATATCGTTACAAAGTAGATAGTTTACTTGTTTTGCATCTCCAATTCTCAGTATCTGGATCACAGATTAGATGAGTTGAAACTAATAGCTGCAAGGGACTCTGCTCCATTTCAACCATATTACAAAAAATGGTAGCATACGATGAGGTCCAAATAGATTTACAAGAGTTCATTTAACTGACAACACACTGAGAACCTAATCACAACTTAATTTTTAGAACAGAAATTTGTACACCAACATCTTAATCTATTTCTGGTAAATATGGAATACAATATTTTGGTAATGTCCTTTCATAGTTGTTAAGTGCAGTGTATCCATGAGAAATGAGTGAATAGTTAATGAAGACTATCATAAGAACCTAATTCTATTTCTCATCCCAGAACCATAGGGTTTAGGGTAGTGTCTCTATTGAAAACATATACAGTAACAGAATACTTTGCTATGTAGTATTGTGCAAGAAAAACAGGATGCACCTGAACACAACTTGGACAAAAAAAAATAAAAATGTTAATTCCAAACCAAAACAGAAAAAAAAGAACATTATAAAATTTCGAAGAGTTCAATCTACTCCGTCCCGTATCCCCACCCTCCAAAGAGTCTCCTTGTCCACAGCAACCAAAATAATCCTGTAACTTGTGTGCATTGCTGACTTTGTAGTGAGTCACCTTGCCTTTTTGTGTCTACATTGCAAAGCCTCAAAATAGTAAATTTAATTTTTACTCACTATGTTGACACTAGATTGTAAGATGCAACAAGCTGCGCCAAGAAATCGTCTTATAATCTGTATAATAGAAAATGTTATCCTCCTTTTCTCTTGGTCAATTTCATTGCATTATACATACCGCACCACTTAAAGCTCCAAAAGAATGAAGTTGCTAGTGTATCTTCCCCATAAACAAGCAATCAAGCTTCCAATATACCTTTTTGTTTAAAGCAAAAGAAAATTTTCATATGTGTGATCTGCTTTGAATGAGAAATGATCATTTGCTCAGTGGTCCAGTAGAGATATCAAATCTACTTCAGTAACTACGACTTGAAGTATACTTTCTAGTTTTCAACTATGCATTCATGACAACAATATACCCTCTCTTACTTCAGAAACGACTAGAATAGCATTGCAAACTAATTCTAGTCCCAAAATGTGAATTGTGAGTCACATGATTGATAAACCGAAAAGTAGTCATGACTGCTGATTTGCTCATTTCAGCTATGTTTGATAGAATGCCATAACTGCTTGCAGTGGAGGTCATGTTAGCAATCATTCATGACTCACGGGAAGTCAAATTGTGGTAACTAGTGGCACCTACCAAATATCCCCAATTACTAAGACTCACCCTGCACTGCCCTATTGAAAAGTAGGTGTCCTGTGTCTGAAACAGCTACAATCATAGAATCATCCATTTTTCCAGGTTATAAAGAGCCAGCATTTGAAATTGGACCAGACATGGCAGTCATCTAAGCTACCAGAAACATGTAGAGGAGAAATGCAAGTAACAGCACAGCAAGCCCACAGAAAGTTTTAACAGATCCCATCGTGTATTCAGCTCAAGATGCAAACGCAGCTACAACCTTCTAGTACAAGCATGGAAGGAGCAGGATCGACATAGATCATGATTCATGAATCTACTCAGATCCAAGCAGCACGATGGAGAAGGTAGCTAGCTTATGGAAGTGTGCGGAACCTTACGATGCCTTCGGGGTTGGGCGGGAACCAGGTGGCGCGCAGCGCGGCGCGGCGCGCGGCGGATCCGTGCTCCGTGTGGACACCCACGACGGCGATCACCTTCTCCCTGTCGCCGGCGGAGTAGTTGCCGCCAGGCGAGGAGGACGCTAGGAAGGATCGGAGCGAGTCCTCGGCGCGGCCGCAGCGGAAGGCGACGGCGGGGGGCGGCAGCGGCGAGGGCGGGCGGCTGCGGCTGGCGGATACGGCGAAGGCGAAGGATGCGGCGGCGAGGATGAGGCAGGTCGCGGCGAAGAGGACGAGGATGCGGTTGGCGGAGCCGGGGGCGGAGGAGGGGAAAGTGGGGGTGTAGGGGCGGCGCGGCTTGGCCTCGTCGTCGGAGCGGCGGTAGGGGAGGAGGTCGTCGTCGTGGTGGCGGTGCTTGGGGTGGTGGAGCGGCATTGCTGCGGTTGCTTCTAGAAGGTTCTCGAAGCAGGACGGAGTGAGAGAGAGAGAGGTCGGAAGCAGAGGAGGTTGAGTTTGGTTTGATACTTTGATCTGATCTGACGGGAGGTCCGAGCGACATTGCTTTGGGTTTAAGCTTTGCTTAGCCACACTTTACTTCTGCTGAGCCGTATGACTGAACGCTGATTTCAGTGTATTCGACAGTTTTGTGTCAAAGCCGTTCAAAACCGAGCAGAAATCATTTCAGATTCACCGTTGAGCAATAATTACTTTAAGAGATATATAGAGTCTTGATCTGTTCCAAAAAAAAGTGATTAGGCTAAGTTAAATATCTCTAATTTTGTTAAAAATTATAGAAAAATATGTGACACTTTCAATACATATAAATACACTAAAAGAATATTAAGTGTGAGTTCAAATATTAAATATTTCTTAAGTTGATGAACAACCAGCAGTGAAGGCTACAGTTGTTTCATAGGATATATAGTCTTGAAATAAGGATTTCTTTTTTCTACTGAGAAGCTAAACCATGAAAAATTGATCAACCATTTTGGTAATATCCATACATTCTATAGTCCATGTCCTAAAAATAGAATTGGCCTTTTCATCCACAACATTATCCTATATTCTATTATTAGGCCCGGTTCTAACAACTAGAGGGCGGGGAGGCCTTCAGTCCCGGTTGGTGGTTCCAGCCTAAAAATAAAAGTCACCTTTTAGTCTTGGTTCGAAACTAAAAGTGAGCTTAAGCTGATGATCCTTCGGGCCAATTTAGTAGTCAGGGATAAGATTCTTATTTGGCTGAGTAGTCTTTCTTAACTTTTTGTCTTTTTTTTTCTTTGGGCTTGTAGGCTTGTATTCCCCTTCTCTCCCCTTGTAAATACTCCCTCTTTATTTTAGTGGGGGGCCGGGGGGTCCGGTTCGGTCAAAAAATAATTTAGCTAATAATTTTTAACTTTTATAATATAAACTCGATATGGTTGGATTTGTAATAAAATATACTCTTCAGTGATTATAAATTTATAGCCACAAATGATATATTATAATATAAGATAAATGAATGGTCAAAGTATAAGTTAGAATATCGTGTCAAGTCTAATCGCATCTTACAAAGATAGATGGAGGGAATATTATTGGTCAAAGATTGTAAAGTTTGAATCTTAATATGCGTGCGCGCTTTAGAAAGATAGATGGAGTGAGTATGTGTTTTCGGTGTATTATATGACAATATGATTAGTGTACCAACTTGTTTACTTAAGTATATGAGCAGGGATTTATTCTTTTGTATATCCATGTGATATAATTATTGATAAGAATGTGTGCTATGTTGGTTTTTAATGACATAAAGGCAGGCAAGTTGTGATCCCATGATATAAAAGTGAACAATAACAAGTAAATGGAAATGACAAAGGAGACAAAAATTATGCGTACTGGTTGGTCTCGTCTAGAAGAAGCTTGTCCAATGATTTGGAATAATTTTTTTTTGGAGAATACAATCTTTCAAGTTTTTTTGAAAGTGCCTTACAATGTGTAACAATGTGTTAATAAAACGCCACCATAGCTGACTTTTGAAGGCGTTCTTTAAAAATGTCATGAGTGACTTTTCCCTACACCGAAGTCCTTAGCGTTTTTCAAAATGCTTTGAAAAATCTTTTGAAGCATTTTTATGCCCTGGAGAGGCATTGTAGAACATCTTGTATTAGCATCTTTTCTCATATAGTGCCGTTGCTCTCTATTTCTGCTCTCCGGGCTGAAGCTCTCATCATGTTAGCCTTTTTGCCTCTTTGTGGGGTTGTTTTGGTGGTGCTCCGTGGGGGCCTCGGTGGACTTGTTTTAGTTGGCTGCCGAGGCTCGAGAAGCTGTGATCCTCTGTAATTTTTTTTTTCGAGTTGGTGGCTAAAGGTTGCTTCCTGTTCTGATTTATGCTTCATCCACACACAAAAAAAGATGACACACTGTACGTGCATATTGTTTAATACCAAGCTGAGTCCAACATTGAACCTTCAAGATGGCCGGGCAGAAGTACGCCTGACTTGACGTGACCACTGTATGTAACACCCTTATTTATTCGTGTGTCTCTTGCAGCGGTTCAATAGGTTGACATAATATGCACAATACTTCCCCTAGCCCTGGCTTAATTTTGAAAATGTCATGCATGACTTTTCCCTACACCCAAGTCTTTAGCGTTTTTCAAAGTGCTTTTATAAATCTTTTGAGGCGTTTTTATGCCCTGTATAGGCGTCGTAGAACACCTTGTATTACCATCTCTCCTATTGTGTCGTTGCTCTCTGTTTTTGCTCTCCAGGCTGAAGCTCTCCGCTTGTTAGCCGTTTTGCCTCTTTGTGGGGTTGTTTTGGTGGTGTCCCGTGGGGGTCTGGGTGTTTCAGTAGCGCGGTGGACTTGTTCTATTTGACCGCTGAGTCTCGAGGAGTTGCGATCCTGTGTAATTCTGTTTTTGGTTGGTGGCTAGAGGTTGATTCCAGTAAACCGTTGTCCCGATTTCTGCTTTATCCGTAAAGCAATGCCTTTGATCAAAAAATAAAAGACGATGCTTTATACGTGCGTATTGTCTAATTCCAAGCTAAGTTTTTGAGATGAAGTCCAACGTTGAACGAGCCCAAGATAGCCGGGCAGACCGTACGCCTGACGTGACATGATCGAGCTATATGTAACACCCTTATTTACCCATGTGTCTCACACAGCGGTCCATTGGGTTGACATAATACGTACAGTTCGTCCCCAAGTGCACGTATATGTCGTCGCACTCAACGGCACGGCCGGGTTGCTTGCGCATAGAACTGACTTTCACTGCTCGCGACTCACACACCAAACTGAGCAGTCGGGCTTGACCAGCCACATCTCGTCGTACTCGCCGGCGGCTACCGCGCGCGCATAGCAACCGTACATACAGATCGGAGGGCGCTTGACCTGAGCTAGCCGAAGCATGCAGCAGCCAGCAGCGGCGGTAGACGGCGGCCGTCGTCTGCGTCGCGTGATGCCTCAATCAGTTAGTTTCCCGCTGGGGCCGGGCGTCGTCGTGCTGACGTCGTCGTCTCTCCGTCGATTCGCCGGCCGGCCTGATGAAGCTAGCTTCGTTCCGTGCATGTAGCCTAGCTGCACAGTGCACACGCAGCTGCGTGCGTGTGCCGCGCCCTTCCAGCAGAGAAGACCTATATATAACTTTTTTTGCTTATTTATTTGACTGTCAGGCGAATAACCATGTCAGCTAAATATAATTGTCATGGATATGATTTACGAATTGGTACACGGATGAGGAATTCTATGCGTACATAGCTTTTTGTCCTTACCAAACACACTTGGCAATGTAAAAGTTTCGCGTTGCGAGATGACGTGCTCGATCTCATGGATGCCATTAACGTACCAAAAGTCGTTACAATCTCTACCTATTTATAAAGCAAGGATTGATTCAGCGGTACGTCATAATTTTACAAATAGCTTCTTAATATTTTCAAAATCAACCCGCAATCCATCAGCATCGTTTAATCTTTTGTTTCACTGCACGTGGGTCCACTTTGACGTGTCAGTGTCCCTAGTGCCAGTATGGTATTCCTTCGTCCGTCCGTCTAGTCGTGCGCCTCCTGCTCCTCTGTATGGGGCACTAGCAAGCCACCTATGGTGCCACGTGCAGTCCGATCCGGCTGCAAATCTCGTCCTGTGCAGCCCTGCTCCCTATGCACGGCCGCGGCCACCCAATAAGGGTGTGTTTGCTTGCCTGCTCGCTACAACCTGGCTCGCATGCCGCAACCAGGCCCAGTCTGGCCAGGCTCCGCAGGTGCCAGAACTGCTTGTTTGGTTCTCGTATGTATGCATGCAGTCCCGCTTCAGCCGCTGTTTGTTTGATGCGTACCACTGCTTTTTCGTGTCTCTGTATGGTGGCCCATATGCACGGCACGCGCTCGAGCTGCACCGCCGGAGCCTGGCTCGCTGGAAACGGCCAAAATTTCCGCATCACCGGAGCCTGGCTCGGAGGGAAATCTTGCATCTTGAGGGCCTGGCTCAAAACTTGATGCAGGCGAGCAAACAAGGCCGGCCTGCATCCGGCGAGCCTGGTTGGGCTGGATGCAGGCAAGCAAACAGCCCCTAATTCGCCGGCCTGAAGCTTCCATGTAACAACCCGGCCTGTGCACACGTCGCGTGCGTGCGCCCCTCCAGCAGAGAGAAGACCTATATATATACTATATAGCTGCCTTCTCGATCTGTGGAAGGAAAATAAATATTCGCGCCGCCTCACTTGTCCTCTCGATCATCAGTATCGCAGTAGGTGTGGGTCAACAGGAAGAAATTAAGGTTCCTCCCGTTCCAGAGCTCGATCGATCGCCATGGACGACGGTTGCGGCAGCTGGTTCCTCCCGTTCCAGAGCGGCGGAATCGGCGCTGGCGCAGCTGCTAGGTAGAACGCTTGGCACAAGCTATGGGCATGCCTATGGCTAGCTTGCTGTTATATATATATACATGTAGGCATGCATATAGCCTGATCGATGATCCAGGCAGCAAACAGACAATAAACTGGTAGCTCCTAGTTAGTATTGCTTATTTGACTGTCAGGCGATTTAATTAAACTGCTTCCTTGGATCTTAGTTACATCTTCTTTTGTTTTCCTGTATTTTTTGTTGATATATATATATATATATATATATGATCGGCTCACATGTGGAGGAGCAGCTTCAACAGGCAAGGATCACGCATGCTAGCTCATAATCGCAACAACTGTTTAACTTTGCACGACGTGAAATTCAGATGAGATCATAATCATCTATCTAGTATCAGTACCCCTTAATTAAGATGATTCTTTTTTTTTCTGTTTCATATGGTGGGCCGCGCGCAGATTTACCTGCTGATGGACATGGAGGAGGAGCACGCGGAGGCGCCGTCGTCGCAGTCGTCGACGTTCCACTCCTTCTCCGCAAGCCCCGACGAGACCTCATCGCTCATGCCGGGGAGCAGCAACAACTCGTGCCACCAACACGCCCACACGGCGGCGGATGTCTCCACACTCACCTACTACGGCGACCGCCACTACGGCCATTGCTACGGCGCCGGCAACCTCGACGGCACGATCCCAAATAATCTCGAAGAGTTCACGTGCCAAGAAGCTCATAACCATGAACGAGCGCAGCAGCGCAGGCACGGCCATGGCGGCGCGTTCATGCCGTACAGCGGCCACCTCGGCACGAGGAAGAAGCCCATCAACAAGCCGGGGTACGGCGGGCAGAGGGCGGTCAAGGCGGCCATTTCAGCCTTGGCGCGAATGCACATGGTCAGGCTAGCCCAGTGGCAGAGATACCAGATGGAGATGGCGGCAGTGGCAGCTGCGCCGCCGCCGCCGACTGATGGGAGCAACGGCAACCAGCGGCAGCACGTTCTGTCGGAGCGCAAGCGGCGGGAGAGGCTCAACGACAGCTTCAAGGCTCTCAGGACAGTGCTCCCCCCAGCACCCAAGGTACTTGATTAATTAATTAGCACTCAATTCATCATCATCATCATCAGCAGCTTTCTAGTTCATCGACTGATCAAACCATTTCTAAATTAAAAGAGAGAATAATGTTGCTTTGTGAAACGGCAGAAAGATAAGGCATCCATACTGATGAGAGCAAGGGACTATGTGAACACTCTCAAGTCTAGAGTGTCTGAGCTAGAGGAGAGGAGCAGGATGCTCGTAGAATTGCAGCACCACAGCAACAATGGAGGTGATCTAGACTATGTTTCCGGTGAAAAGATTGAAGTCAATATTGATAGAGCAGCAGCAGAGGAAACATCACAGGAATTTCACCTAAAGATAGTGGTAAGGTCAGGGTGCAATGCCGTGGATGTTGTAGTTGGCATACTTGAACGCCTTAAGGAGATAGGGGATGATGTCAGATTGGCGTCCATGGACACGGGCAGCAGAGCCACCACATTAACATTACAAATGAAGGTATACATTTATACTTGCCATGCATGATTTATGAATAAATACTAAATTGAAGGTATAAATATACTAATCATGCATGGTTTATGAATAAAATATTCTTACACTGATGTAGTAAACTTGACATGCTTTTGAGTTAAGTTCGTATTCATCATTATATGCAGCAAAATTTGAATATGTTTAGAGTTTGCAATTGGCACAATCTTTTCAAACGATACATCACATGATTTGTCTGTTCATGAGTTTTCTCTCTGTTGATCATCATTTACAATCACCCAGCAGGGCAGCAGAAATAACTCCACTATTTCAATACATGATCAAACCAAAGTTTATGTGAAAATGGAAATGCACTCTTTGCTCACAGTGAACATTGTGCTAAACGAATTAATCATTATTTAACCAGTAGCATTTCTGAAAGGCACTAAATCTGACCTCTTCCAATACTAATACTGCAGACTAGCAGATGTGATGATAATTTCCTGAAGGAATCTGTTATCAAGAGTGTCAGGGGTGTCATGCATGCAGTCAAAGATAGAGACAGCCTATAAGCTTCTCTGATCCTTCAGTTGAAATGTGTATAAGATTGAACTTTTGTGGTTTTTAAGAATGAACGAAACTCAACTAAAATGTCAAACATACGGGCATATTCAAGGAAATTGAGTTGCAATCGTTGATTATTTAGCTGAATGTGGTGGCCGATCAATGGACTAACGACGAAAATGCTTTGTGATGATCTTCAATTTTGAATGGTATACTGACGAGACTGTTCTTGTAGCAGTACAGTTACCTCCCCGAACAGACATGTAAGAAAAAAAAATATGAACATGCAACATAACTATACATGCATATGTAAAGGAAATTGAAAAGGACTTTCTCGTCTGTGAAGACTTATAACAATGTGTCTACGAAAAGATACCACTGGTGAGCTATCTGAAGAGTTTGAAAATTGAAGTACATATCAGCAATGATGAAAGATAATCACTTGGAATATTCTATGTTTCTCTCTGACTTTCATGCCATCTTATCCTAATACATCACTATCGAATATGAGGAAGATGCTGAACGCTCTGGGTTCCTTCAAATCATAGTAATGTCATTCTAGAAGATGCATATACGTACATATGCATGAGACCTGAGAGTATTAAACTATTGGGTGTATCCTAAGGTGAACCCCATTTCATTTGAATCCACCTAATTTTCAAGAACAATTTTTTTCAGAGGTAGTACAAGCACAATATGAAGCTTTTTTTTTTAAAAAAATAAAGCAACACACATGTGGACGTTTCAACACAAAGTGCAAACATTTTACTTTCAACTGTATTATTGGATATTAAACCGTAAAACCACTGGAAACTCACACATAAACTAGTTTTCTTCATTTTTTTCTCTCAAAGAAATTAGGTACAACAACAAATAGTTTGCATCATAATATACATATATATTAATTATTACATGAGAAAAATATATAGCTTGATAGCAAATAGTCGCTGTTGAAAAACTCAATCTGCAAATCATAAGAAATAGCCAGAAAAGATAGAAAGTTGGCGTGGAATCAGGACGTTCTCCTATATATGTTTTCAGTAATAACCAGAACATCAACCGCAGGAACATGGGGCGTTTCCGTCGTTTCGTGGAGGACCTGGAACTTAAAGGCATGCATCTACATGGCCGACGCTACACCTGGAGCAATGGTTGGGCTCATCCAACACTGGAGAAGATCGACCGTGTGCTCATCACCGTCGACTGGGACCTCCTGCACCCAGGTTCCCTGCTGCAAGCACTGTCAAGTGACATGTCGGACCACTGTCCACTGCATTTGGCGACAAATGCCGGCTTCGCTCCCAAGCGCCGCTTCCACTTCGAAAGTTACTGGATCAAGATGCCAGGCTACATCGAGGCAGTGAAGAGGGGATGGCAGTGCACTGATGCGATCCGCGACCCTTTCGGACGCCTTGACCGCCTGCTGCGCAACACGTCGCGGGAGCTGCAGAGCTGGAGCCAGAGATTGATTGGCCAAGTCAAGGAGCAGATTCTAATGACCAAGGAGATTATCTTACAGCTCGACCGGGCGCAGGAGCGTCGGCCCCTCTCGCCGGAGTAGCACCAGTTGCGGAAGGACTTGAAGATCAAGTGCCTGGGCCTGGCTTCGCTCGAGCGAACCATGGCGCGAATGCGGTCGCGCATCACCTACCTGCGGGATGGCGACGCCAACACCAAGCTGTTCCACTTGCAATGCAGCCAACGCGCCAGGCGCAAGCACATTGCTCGGTTGGAGAACGCGCAGGGGTCAGCTTTCACCCACGAGGAAAAAGACCGGATGCTAGAAGAGCACTTCATGGCAATCATGGGAACGGCCGGGCAGCGCACTGCGGCGATTGATTTCGCTGCCCTCGGGGTACAGCCTCTCCTTCTGGGCCAACTGGAGTACCCCTTCACCGAAGAGGAAATCTGGAGCACAATCACATCGCTGCCGAACGAGAAGGCACCGGGGCCGGACGGCTTCACTGCCGAGTTCTACAGGTCAGCGTGGCAGGTGATCAAGCCAGACATAGTGGCTGCCTTTGGGGCCATTTACAGAACGAACCATGGTCAATTGCACAAACTCAATGGCGCCCTGCTTACTCTACTGCCGAAAGGACCGGAACCAAAAGGCCCAGGGGACTACCGGTCGATCAGTCTAATCCATAGCTTCGCCAAATTGGCAGCCAAGCTGCTGGCCAACCGGCTTGCGCCCGAGCTCCACAGATTGGTGGACGTGAACCAGAGCGCGTTCATCAAGGCGCGTTCCATCCATGACAACTTCAAATTTGTGGAATTGGCTGCTGTCTCGATGCTCGTCTCCTCGGCGTCCACAAAGGTGCTGCTCAATGGCCAACCGGGCAGGCAAATTCACAATGCTAGAGGCTTGCGGCAGGGCGACCCCCTCTCTCCCATGTTATTCATTCTGCTCATGGAGGTACTCAACAGGCTGTTCAAGCTAGCAAAGGTTCAGGGAGTTCTTGCACCTCCAGCTGATCCGGGCATTCATCACCAATGTTCTTTATATGCTGATGACGTGGTGATTTTTGCGGCTCCCCGGGTCCAAGATCTTGTCACTACTAAAGGGATCATGGAGTTCTTCGGGGCTTGTTCTGGCCTGCACACCAACCTGCAGAAAAGCCTCGTCGCGCCCATTGCTTGCTCGGAGGAGGAGATCAATCTCACCAGGGAACTCTTCCCGGCCCAAATCGCTGACTTCCCCATCCAGTATCTGG
Organism: Echinochloa crus-galli; assembly: GCA_900205405.1. Classification (NCBI taxonomy): domain Eukaryota; kingdom Viridiplantae; phylum Streptophyta; class Magnoliopsida; order Poales; family Poaceae; genus Echinochloa; species Echinochloa crus-galli. Next base: position 918,252 of record OAMR01000288.1, read on the forward strand.
GTTTACCCTTGTCGATCGGGCGCCTGAAGAAGGCTCACCTTCAGCCTCTGATAGACAAGGTGGGTGCTGGGCTGCCTTCTTGGAAGGCATCCTTGATGAACAAAGCCGGCCGCCTCACATATGTTAAAGCGGTGATGTCCAGCAAAAGCATCCACACAATCATATCGCTGAAGATCCCGGAGTGGGTGTTCAAGGAGATTGACAAGAGGCGCAGGGGTTTTCTTTGGGCAGGGAAGGAACGGGCGTCAGGAGGTCTGTGCCTCCTCGCTTGGCCGGTGGTCTGTCAGCCCGTCGAATATGGCGGCCTGGGTATTCCTGATCTCCGTCTCGCTGCATTCGCTCTGCGGTTGAGATGGCTCTGGCTCCAGCAAGTCGACGCCGTCAGGCCTTGGCGCCACCTTGAGCTCAGTTTCGGCGACGACAAGGTAGTCCATGAGATGTTCCAGGCTTCCATGGCCATCACCCTGGGCGACGGCTGCCTGGCCTTGTTCTGGACCGATCGGTGGCTTGGGAGCGACTCCCCGTGTGTCGTAGCGCCGGACCTGTGCGGGCTCGTCAGGGCGCGGACTCGAAAGCACCGAACTGTGTCTGAGGGGCTGGCCAACAGACGCTGGACAGTCGATATCACAGGCGTGCTCTCCGTCCTAGCCATTCGACAGTATCTTCGCCTCTGGTCAGTGATGCAGCGAGTCCAGCTCAGACCCGGGGTCGAAGATAGCATCACATGGAGGTGGTGTCCAAGTGCCACATACTCCGCAAGGTCAGCTTACAGGGCCTTCTTTGAGGGAACCACGCGTTTTGCCGGAGCCAGACCGATCTGGAGAGCATGGGCGCCACTTAAGGTGAAATTCTTCATGTGGCTTGCGGTGCATGAACGAATTTGGACAGCCGATCGTCGCCTCAGACATGGTTTGCAAGCCACTGCTAACTGCACCCTCTGTGAACAAGAGCTGGAAACTCCGGATCATCTACTCGTCAGCTGCAGTTACACAAAGCAAGTTTGGCATGCAATCCTCACAATGGTCGGCAGGCCAAGACAACCACAACCAGACCAGGGCTGCAAAACTCTTGAACGGTGGTTGAACCTCCGGGCAACCTTCACCGGGAAGCAGAGGAAAGGAGTGGACTCGGCCTTCATGCTAGTATCATGGTGCACATGGAAAGAGCGGAACGGCCGGGTGTTCGACAGCTCACCAGGAAGGCAACCCGGGCAGCTGGTCGAACACATTCTTCAGGAGGGCCATCTGTGGATGCTGGCCGGGGCATCAAACCTGGGGTTGTTTGGCTGGCCGGCCCCTGCCACCGTAGGGCCAAGGCTTCGGATCTCCTAGTCCGTAGTGCAGCGACTAGTTAGCTAGTTAGCTTACTTTGGTTGTTTTCGTTAGCCGTATAATCGCTCTCGTGTAAACCGTGCCGAAATGCGTGCGCCCAAGCGGCCCGCGTTGTAACAAACTTCTTTTCTTCTTAATGCAAAGATACGCAGCTCTCCTGCGTGTTCTCGAAAAAAAAATATATGTTTTCAGTGATAACATATACTCTGGCATCATATTACTTTTGACGACCATACATTGCAATAATCCAAGTGTCAGAGCATGCCATTAGTTCATGTCATCAGTCAATAATTAGAAAACTATTCCTCATATTCAATACTAGCAAGTGCACCAATTACCATTAAACCAGATGATTAATTCAAAGCATTTTTTTCCTAGCAGCTTCGCTCAATATTTGTCTCTGCTCGATCGGTTGACTTGGTAGCCCAGTTGAATATAATCCATCAGTGACTTCTGTCACAAGTATATGACTGATGAAGTTCAAAAATATTATACATGATGATGACCTGAAATTCTTTGAAGTCCCATTATAATGAGGGTTGATTTGGTGTCAGGTTTGGTTATTAATGGATGTGAGAAATATATATGGAACTAATAAATTAAGTCTTTGTTCAAAGGTATGAGCAGGAAGTCCTGCAATGACGCCTGTCTTCAAAAGGACACGTGATAATGAGTAAGACATATATTTGACAGAGTTATTATTATTGTTAGTTTTACTTATTCAACAGAACCATGTTTTTAAATATTGATGAGATAGCTCTACCATGCATTGGCCGTATATATCCACATACACTTGTGGATATAGAGGCTGGAATTTTATTCCTTAATTAAAAAAATAGCTCATGTCTGAGTGTCTATTGACCTATATCGAGGGAATAAAGACGACGAAAGCGTGATAAACATGACATGGTTAAACATCTATTAGTAACTACAATATCCCTGTGAACCACGACGGCGCCGCCGGGAGTGCCACCAACCATGCCGTCCACCCTCTTACTCCTGCACTGCTGGCAACTCTGGAAACATAGGAATGACGTTGTCGCCCAGCCTAGGCCGCCTCCTCCGCCACTGCAAGGAAGAGGTCCTCCTATGGCGATGCCGGTTACCACGGGCTCAGCGCGGTCGCCTGCGACTCTTTGGTATAATTTGTTTCACATGTAATCGCCTTCCTCCCCCCTCTACTCTCTGAATCATCTGCCGATTAGGGCAAAAATATGATGCTGTAAGGTGCTACAGCACCCTCGGGCGCATGTCCCGGCATCAGTGGAAAATTAAATGATCAGGTGGGGATGATCATCCCCCGCTGACCCGTCAAAAAAACATAATATCATAGACGACACATCACGTGGTTTAAGCCAATACAAAAAACTTCATGTAGGACTAAATAAATCATGCATACTTACAGTTGATCGGAACCACCTTGCAGCGGAACTAATTTAAGGTAGGTATTCACTTCTCCTCCATAGCCAACAAGGTCTGTACGTGACTCTGTGTGCGGGCCTACGTACGGTGTGTAGGACCGTAGATGTGGCTATACATACAGTTTTAACTCGATCTGTGTCTACGGTACGTCGTCATGCTACGGTGTTCCGAGCTGAGCGCGTGCACACGTACACCGTACCGTTCACCGATCGAATCGAGCTGTGGAAACGCCATGCTTGCGCACGTTCAACGGCATGCATGGCTCATCGCGAGGCCATGACCTCGAACTCGGATCCTCCAGCGAAATGTGAAGGCGACGGGGCGTACACGTGTGCGGGGATGTTCAACGAAATGACGCATCAATAATAAGGCCCACTGGCCATCGTGCTCGTGTGACGAATGGTCATGCTCGGCCTGATGCGGACCTTTCAAGGAAGAACGGGGTGGATTAATGGATTGGATCACTGCAACAAGCAGCAGCACTTGACGATGTGGACGCAATAATTTTTGGGGGAAAACAAGTTGGACACTCTTGCTACCTTTGCAGTCGTAATGTACCGAAGATGAAGAAGTCTTGATGTAAATTGAATCGAGTGTTTACACCTAAAAAGGATTATTGTGTTATTATGCTGAAAATGGCAATGAGAAAAGATCGAATAGACGAAAGATAAAATATATTGTTTACTAAACTCTTTCTCGTTTTTTTCCTCATTTACATGATGTGGTATTATTCATTTGTTCAATATAATGGTCCTGGCTACATGACCTTCCCGTGTTCCATACATTATGCTGAAGCAGCTGCTGATCCCCAGCAAATCATCAGTAGCTCAATGGTGAAAAAGACCATGGAGGAAGTTGACAACGATGTTATGTGGAAGAAAAAAAAATCATACATCAAAGGACTAACAGTTTCTGCGGACCACACAAAAGTCATTGGAATCTAGGGCATTGGTCAATCATGGGAGCTAAGACCATTGGAAGAACAGATACACCGGTTGAAAAGCCAAGATTTGTCCAAGGTAGAAAGGAAACGTGCACTTAACTGAAGCGTTCCTGACAGCTTCTCAACGATCAACCCTAGCATTGCACTTGGAGGTTGAATTTCTGAAGAAATTATTTTGATCTAATAATTGTAAATTTGACATATCTTTTGACTTCAAAGGATTTTTTTAATTAATCTTGGAAATGATATGGCTGTTTTAAAACGGAACTGAAAGATGCTCTCTCCGTTGGCTGAAAATAATAGTGTTCTAACTCCGATGTCAGAACTACCAACTACCGTATCTGATATTTCGTCCGATATTTTGTTGTTGCAGTAATCCAGCAAATGTGACAACGATCTCACGAAGGAATATGTGGTGAAGACTGCCATAGCGTGAGGCAGTCAGAGATAGAGACAGCCAAACCTTCTCTGGTTGTTCGTTCAAAATATTGGCTTGAATTTTATGGTTCTTGACACTCCTGTTAAGCACTATTAACATAAAAGAATGAATGAAAATAATAAAATGTCAAACATACAGACGTACAAGGAACTTGAGTTGTACCTTGATTTAATTTGCACCTGAGCTGAATCTAGATGTCATTGCAGTGATAGAAAAAAAGTAACGTGATGATTTTGACATTGTAAATGCATTCGACAACTGGGAGATTAAAAATCTTAGGATAACTAATTGCTAACTAGGCAATTTTAGCTGGAGGTCTCAGCTAATGTGCTTCTACTAGCTAGTTGAATATCAACTATTTAATTAGTTGGTACTCCCTTCGTCTGAAAAACTTGACATTTAGGACAAGATTTGGGTCAAACATTGGAAATATAAATCATCAATAACTTTTAAATTATTAAGTTTACAAATGTGAAAACTATATTAATAGATTTGTCTTGAAAAAAGCTTTCATAAAAGTATACATGTATCACTCTTTGATAAATATTTTTACAATAACAAGAGGTCAAAGTTGTGTTTTGAAGACCGTGTCGCTGTCATAAACGTCAGATTTTTCAGAACGGAGGGAGTAGTTAATTGAATTTTCAATAATTGCATTATTTTAAATTTGAAGAATGCATAGATTGACGATAGAACTAAGTATAGATGAGTTGATGGTATCATAATTAAAAAAAGATAAGACCACTGAAAATTACAGTGGCATCTAGTTTATGTCGTGTTATATGGTATAATTATAATTCAACCACCTGTAATACTACCTTAACAAAATTGAAATATTTGCAGTCACAGAATGTGCATGAAAAAAAGGGTAAGAAACAAACATAAGTTTAAGGGAAAAGATAGAAAAATGGTTCAGGAAGCGTTTATATACATTTGTTAAAGAGAGAAGATAGAAAAATGGCATAAGATACTCCATATGGATTATAACTATAGCTATGGATCTGAACTTCTGACAAAGAAAATAAAAAATTTCAAATTTGTGTCAGGCAGATATTATCTTCACTTCAGGCAAGCCACTGCTGTTTATCTGTGGCCAAGAACCTGATGCGATGTGATAGCATTCGAACCAGAACATTCGGAGTGCATAGAAAATGAAGTACGATCTGTTAATGGGAGACGTGCCCAAAAGCAATGAATTTACTACATAAAATGGCCCAAGATGTCACTTAATTGTTAGTGGCATCTTCCCCTAAAATGATGTACAACTCTATGGTTCTTCTGTTCAGAGGAAAAGTTTCACAAGCTATAATACACATTTTCCCTTTGAAGAATGCGAAACAATCCATACAACATCTGATTTGTGAACCGGGGAAACTGAAGATCTATAGTGCAGAAAAAATGAGAAGGATGATAGAGAAGTGATGGACGGTGGGAGGCTGGGAGCCCATTTTGCAGAATCTACCGTGCGCTAGCTTCAGCAGGTTTCGCCTGTGGGCTCCCACTATCCAGCAAATCAACATCTCCGACGCCAACAGGTGGACCAATGCTGCATCGAGCAGTGTTGTGAATTGCAATGGCATCCTTCAGCTTCTGAAACTGCAAATGCAAAATGGAGTTAGTAGGTGTAAACATGTGCAGAAGTACTACAATCAGAACGATTTCCAGCTAAACCATTGCAATCTGAGGAGCTTGTTCAGAAATTTGAAAAGAAAAATGCAGTTCATGTTACAATTTCAACATGGAAAACATTTAGGAGGAATGAAATGAAGGAAACTTAAAACAGTATCTACTAAATCACAAAGCATCTGTTACTCATGACTGTCCAAAACAGCTAAGAGACATTAACAAAAGGCAACAACAGGTCTTCCCTTAGCAAATGCCTGGGGGCTATCTTACCCCACAGGTCGAGTTTTTTCTATAAAGAAACCCCTTATCTCAAACAATATCATGCAGCAACAGCTCATACCTTAGCTAAGGAACAGGAGAAAGCCTCGAGCAGCCCATCAGCTCCACGGTAAAAATGGAAGAAAGGAAGGACCTTGACATTCAGTCGTTTGCACATCGGTTTGTTATCGTCAAAATTCACTTTTAGAAACAATATATCAGGGTTCTCCAAAGCTGCCCGGCAGAGCTGATTTCATTGAAAGAGCGCCAAAGTTAGAACAAATCACATGGCATTGTAAATGAATACAGTGCCAGAACAACAAGTAGATAAAGATAAACATTCAAGAAAGTAAAACGTCTCCAATATGGATTTACTAGAAGTGCACAAATATTAAGCATGATGAAACAGTGTAAGTGGCTACTGCTTGGTGTATGCTGTTGCTGGAGATGTAGTACTAATTTACGAGAGGCAGATAGGGTTCATATGAGACTGAAGCTGTGGAGATAAACTTGGAGGCGAAGGGTTTTAGATTTAAGTGACCAGTATTTGAGGTCTCACTTCAGTGCTACTTAGCACCAAGGAGATGTTAGTTTGGAAAGACGTAGAACCCCAAAAGGATACATTTTGGTACTTGGGATCGATGCTACATAGAGACAGTGACATGAATAAAGATGGTAGATGTAGAATCAAATCCATGGAGCAAAATGGCGCCAAGCTTCTGGCATCCTCCGCGACAAAGCCGGTGCCACAGAAGCCAAAGGTAAGTTCTAGGACAGTGATTGGACCTGCAATGTTGTATGTTGCAGAATGCTGCCCTACTACACAGTGGCATATCTAGCAGTCTTGTGTGGCAGAGATAAACATGTCGCGATATATTTGGTCAGAAAAGGATCATGTTCGAAACAAGAATAAGTGATAGACTAGGGGTGCAATGGTGCATAGCGGCTTCCTAAGGCGTACCAAACTGCCAATTATGTAAGAAGAGGCTGGGGTAGGCCAAACTTGATATGGGGGGAGGATGTAAAGACCACCTTTTACCATTATTGTTACTACTGCTACCTCTTTTTTATGCACTTCCCTGAGGCTCTTGCTGGACACTATCAGTTATTAGTAATCTTCCAAACTCCAAAGGCATCTTAATCAGCTCATAGTTACAGCCATAGACTACAAAGCCCAGGTCAGAATTCATGAGTGCAAAGAGATTAGATGCTACGCTAGCATGTTGATTGCCAGAGCATAGGTCAGTGGAGAGGTCAAACCAGTGGCATGGACACATATCCACAGTGTACCTAGTACATAAGTAGGTTAAGATGATCAATGATAATGTGCAGGAAGTACGGATTGTAGCAAAGACAAAAGGTCTTAAATATATTTCAGTTTCAGATAATCTTTTGGTCAGCTTCTGAAGTGTTAATTTCTTCATAACTTGAGAGAGCCTATGCAAATACTGATGCTCTGTTCAAAGGCTCCAATACCTCCATACAACCATGCAAACTTCTGAGCTCACATTCTATAATTAATGGGAAACCATGGAGTTCCATTTCTCCACAAATGGGGATAGTATTAAAATGCCTTATGATAATATTCAAAGTTGTTGCAATATGGGATCCATGAACTTTAAGTTGCACGAGGAAACTTCTTACTAATTACACTGTTGCAAGCATTTCTAGAGTCCAGGTAGTACTATCTCAGCTGTACTCTGCTCTCCATTTGACTCAGACCCTATCAAGGGCATGATACAGGCATACAACCCTAGCTATGACCCCCAATTGCCAAATACTCCCAATTCAGTTAATCAAGTATTCAACTGAAAGAACTAGCAAATGAAAAAGGCCATATAAGTGAGATCCTGGCCAGAGAAGACCAACAGGAGCTATATTCGAGGAAGTTTTGGACTTGAATCAGAGATCAGATTGATATCCGGAACAGAGAGGAAAAGAGGAAACAAAAATAGCTAAACTAAACTTAATTCATTGATTGCTATAGCCTATAGGAATATTAATACTTAATTCATTGATTGCTATGGGAATATTCTACTTCCATTTGTTTTTTTTCATTTAAAGAACAACAATACCGAGAAGCTTTTGTGGATCCTATAAAAACTAAACTTATACATTGCTAAAGTGAGTATTATTTGATGATTAGTGCTTTCCTAATCTTAACGAGCCAAATCAATGCTTTCATATGCTTTAAACGAGTTACGTTAAAAAAATTGTGTGCATCCCAAATGATATGGCCAGTGTAACAGGGTAAAGTCACAATTAACTATGTGAGGAACACATTAGGAATAACTGAATAAGACGTAATTCAAGCAGGATGAAGCAAACATCCAGTGGTTATATTCACGATTAATGACATTACCCTTGGAAAGAGTGCCCGGCACGAACCACACCAGGTGCCGTAGAACTCAACAATAACAAGCCTGTCTCCAGCATCTCTCAGTGCATCCAAGAACTCCACCGTGGAGTGGATGTCAATCATGTTTGGTCCAGCATTTTTCTCCCACCATTTTGGTTGCTCGCCTCTCTCTGGGTCTGCCGCATAAACCTGGAGCAGCCAACATTGCAAAACCATCAAACACCCTGTAGCAAAGCATAAACCAAGTAACAACACCCCTCATGACTAAACACAGCATGCAAGCCTTTCTTAAAAACATACACAGGTTCATCAACCAAGCATAAGTCAACTAAAATAAAGCATAATTAGCAATTCGAAAAATTGAATATACCGCACACATCTTGCTGAACTATTTAGGCAATAACTGTGGTGAGGGGAAAAGGTGGCACTTAATGCACTGCTTATAACACCCAAATCAAGCAAGCACCAGTCCGCCATGGATTCGCATAGTAAAATGCTTAGAATCAGGAATCACATTTCCTTGTCACATTGTATAACATAAGAAAGGATAGTAAATTCAGAGCTAAACATCAGGCACTCCCAATTCTAAAACAATGACACCACAACCAGGTGTAATTCGACAATTTAGTGAATTTACCTTACGATCAAGTTCTCAGTAAGCACCAAAACCTTTATGGAACGGAGCAAACTGTGAAAAAATTTTAGTTCTGAAAAAAACGACAATTTTAGTAGTTCATCTAACGGCGTAGAATCACATGTTACACCAAAGTCGATGGGCGTATAATCCAAAGCACCTCAGCAACCACGAGCCTCCCAACCAACCAAAAATTCCCAAAACGAAGCGTCCGCACTCCGCATCGTAGGCACAGGAAGACGATGACGCGCGAGGGAAAACCGCCGAGAAACCCTAAGCAGCGCCACATCCTCGCGGGCCGACCAACAACCGAGCCAGTTTCCAGCTCGAATAAGAGGAGGCGCACCTTGTGCCGAGCGAGCCGGCGAGGACGCGGGCGCGGGTGAGCGGCCGCCAGGCGCGCCCGCCGCGGCGAGCCTGGCGACGAGAGCGCCCAGCGTGACGGCGCGGACGAAGAGGCGGGCCGTGGATGGGGAGATTTGGGCAGCGGAAATGATGCCGCACGAGAAAGGTCCTGCTGGCTGTCACTGGCGGGTGGGGCCAGCGGTTGTTTTTAGTTGGTGGGTTTGCTGCTCGAGAATTTGCCGATTTTTGAGCTGAGAACATCTACTACCAGGAACTGAGTTGGCTGAAAATTATTTCTGAATTACAGTTTTGGCTTTTCCATTCATATGGAAATGCAAGGTATACGTGGATGAGTCATGAGATACTCCCTCCGTTCTGAAAAACCTGACGTTTATGACAGCGAAACGGTCTCCAAAACACAACTTTGATCTCTTGTTATTCTAAAAATATTTATCAAAGAGTGATATATGTATACTTTTATGAAAGTATTTTTCAAGACAAATCTATTCATATAGTTTCACATTTGTAAACTCAATAATTTAAGTTATTGATGATTTATATTCCCAATGTTTGACCCAAATTTTGTCTTAAACGTCTGGTTTTCAGAACTGATGGAGTATTTGTTAAGTCGGCCAATAAAATCAACTGATTCGAGTTATTTTATGTCCCAAAAAATATTGTTGTTGTTTAGTAGTGCTGGTTGTTGCAGCGCCGAGGCTATAGCTGCAGCAGCCGCTACACCTTTTGCAGCCAGCGAATAGAAACTTATTAGATGGTTGTACCAATTCAAAAAATGACGGCAATAGATAGATGGAGAGAAATGCACCAAATAAACACTATAAATACTGTCGTAGTGTGGTAGTGCGAGCTTGCCACTGGTAGTCAAGCAGACCAACCCGATAATCAACTCGAGCTCCAGACAAAGCTGCAGGTGGCTACGTGTCTTCAGTTGAACCTCCAGAGCAATTCTGTGCGGCTGAACGGCTGAGTTGCTTTTTTTTTTTAAAAGAGAACGGCTGAGTTGCTTGGGCATGCAGTGCAGCTGCAGCTGTGAAAACTGGCGCACAAGATCGCAAGGAGGCCATTAGGGTAGAGTTGAATAAGCTCATAGCAGCTGGTTTCATTCAGGAGTGCAAGCACTCCGAATGGCTCGCAAATCCTATACTTGTGAAAACGAAAACCGGTGAATGGAGAATGTGCATTGATTATACCGATCTCAATAGATACTGCCCTAAGGACTCCTTCCCTCTCCCTCGCATCGACCAGGTTGTCGATTCTACGGCCGGGTGTCTGCTACTCTCTTTCCTCGACGGCTACTCCGGCTATCACCAGATAGCCCTGAACCCGGCGGACCAAGACAAGACGATGTTCATCACGCCCCATGGCATATACTGCTATAATACGATGACCTTCAGCCTCAAGAATGCCAGAGCGACGTACCAGAAAGCAATCCAGGGTTGCTTGTCCAGCCAAATCGGTCGTAATGCCGAGGCCTATGTGGACGATGTTGTGGTCAAGACCTACAACCCAGACACCTTAATCAGCGACCTCCAGGAGACCTTCAACAATCTGCGACACTACAGATGGAAGCTCAACCCCACCAAATGTGTCTTCGGGGTACCCTCAGGCAAGCTCCTGGGTTCCTGGTAAGCCAACGAGGAATTTAAGCAAACCACACCAAGATCGCGGCGATCCAGAATCTGCCCCGACCTAAAAGCTTGCAGGAATGATGGCAGCCCTAAGCCAGTTGATCAGCAAGCTAGGTGAACGAGGCGCTCCCTTCTTCAAGCTCTTGAAGAAGGCCGACAAGTTCGAGTGGACGCCAGAAGCCGACCAAGCGTTGGCCGACCTCAAAGCTTTCCTGGTGACCCCACCGGTGCTCACTGGTCCCAATAAAGACGAACCCCTCCTGCTATATATAGCAGCAACCACTTATGTGATCAGTGCAGCCCTGGTTGTAGAACACAAAGAAGAAGGACACTCCTACCCGGTACAAAGACTGGTCTACTAGTCAGCGAAGTATTGTCCGACTCCAAAGGCGTTAATTATCAGCACCCCAGAAGCTGCTTTACGCACTCTTGATTTGTTCAAGAAAGCTGCGTCACTATTCCAGTCACACCCCATATATGTGGTGTCAAACTTCCCGCTCGGCGAGATCCTCCACAACCGCGATATCAACGGCCGAGTCGTTAAATGGGTGGTAGAACTCGGCAGCTTCGACATCACCTTCAAGTCAAGGCAAGCTATCAAGTCGCAGGTCCTGGTTGATTTCCTTGCTGAGTGGACAGAGATCCAAGCTCCAGCGCCGGTGGAACCGCCTGAGCATTGGACCATGTACTTCGACGGCGCTCTAAACCTCGAAGGAGCTGGAGCCGGAGTACTATTCATATCTCCAGAAGGTAAACACTTAAAATACGTGCAGCGGATTCATTACCAGGCAACCAACAATGGCGTCGAGTATGAGGCGCTGATTCACGGGATCAGGATAGCCGTAACATTGGGCATCAAACGGCTGTTATGCTATGGCGATTCCAAGGTGGTGGTCGAGCAGGTCAACAAAAATTAGAAATGCTCCAAGGAAACCATGGACGCCTACCGCGCAGAGGTCCACAAGTTGGAGACTCATTTCTACGGACTCGAGTGCCACCATGTGCCACGCGAAGAAAACGTAGCAGCCGACGTCTTGTCCAAGCTCGGATCCAAGAGGTCCCAAGTACTGGCTAGAATATTCGTATAAGATTTACGAAAGCCCTCCATCAAGCTGTTGGACACTGAAGACCCAGCATCTGTCGCCGACCAGGGGTTGTCGCAGCGATCAGGACACCAGAAGAAGAAGAAGATTGGCGTATACCGCTCATCACGTTTGAAAAAAATGACTGCATGACCATAAAAGAAAAATACGAGGAAGACAAGGTCTCCCTCGAGCAGCTTAGTCGGCGAAGTGCCAACTATGTGGTCAATGGCTCGGAACTCTACAGAAAAGCAGCATCCTCAGGAGTACTCATGAAGTGCATCCTATGCAGCGAAGGCCTGGCAATGTTGCGCGAAGTCCACCCAGGCACATGCAGTAACCATGCGACTGCCAAAATGCTGGTCGAATAGGTTTATAGATCCGGTTTCTTTTGGCCCACTGCGGTCACCGATACAAAAGAACTCGTCCAGTGTTGCACTGGTTGCCAGTTTTTCCAGAAGAAAAAGCACCTACCAGAACAGGCACTCCGCACCATCATGCCATCATGGCCCTTCGCAATCTGGGGCCTTGATAACGTGGGACCATTCAAGCCAGCCCCAGGCGGGTTCAAGAATATACTCGTCGCGGTGGACAAGTTCACCAAATGGATAGAATACAAGGTTGTCACCGACACCAGGTCATCCACGGCGGCAGGATTCGTTGAGGAGTTGACACATCGCTTTGGCATCCCTAATCGGATCATCACCGACCTCGGGCCCCAGTTCACAGGTTCCGAGTTCTGGGACTTCTGCCAAGACAGCCAGATCGATGTCTACTACTCGTCCACCGCTCATCCGCGCTGCAATGGACTCGTCCACCGCTCAAGAAGGACATCTATGATGCGCTCAACCCAGCGGCAGGCCGCTGGGCTAAAGAAGTTCCACATGTGGTATGGGGCCTCAGGACCCAGCGCAGCCGAGCCACAGGGTACTCGCCCTTCTTCATGGTCTACGGCTCCGAAGCCGTACTTCCAGCCGACTTGGCATTCGGCGCTCCACGCATCAAGAACTACGAAGAAGGAGAAGCAGAAGCCAGCTGACAGGTCGATATCGACTCCCTAGAAGAACATAGGCTCTGTGCCTTAACTCGGCATGCGCGCCATGAGCAGCAGATACGCCGTTACCACGACATAAATGTCAAGGAGCGCTTTCTAAATGTTGGAGACCTCGCACTACGCCGAGTCATGAGCTCGGTAGGCCAACACAAGTTGCCGGCACCCTGGGAAGGCCTCTTCATCGTCAAGGAGGTCATCTCCCCAGGAACCTACCGCCTAGAATGGGCTAATGGTGATCCAGTTCTAAATGTTTGGAACATACAATACCTCACTAAGTTCTATCCTTAGTCCATGATACAGCTATGCACCTCTCCACTCTTGTTTCAACATTCAATAAAAAGTTCTGCAATCACAAATAAATTTTGTGTTCTTTCTGCCAAGTTGCATTTATACTTTCATAACAAGCCATGCGCTCGTTAATATAAATAAATTGCTCATGTAAGCAAAAAAACTCGGCAAGTCTGATTCACTATACCCAAAGTCTAAGCGTACGCGAAAGTACTCGGTCGGGACCCTGCCTACGACTAAGCCTCCATGCAGAGCATCGTAGCAATGTAGGAGTGCTGCCTCTATGAGAGCTCCAGCCAGATCTTCGCCCCAGTACCTAGTGTTCGCCACGACCGTGGTGAAGTGATAGGGGTTGGTAACTCAACTCAAATAAAAATAAGCTAAAATTCTAACATGTAGCACTTATTACAAATAAGACAACATTTGTTCGCCAAGATACGACAAAAGTTTTTGATTCTTCCTAAGCAGGTTTACTCGGCAGGATCATTCGGCGGCGCGTCGTCAGTCTCCTCCTCTACAACTATGTGTTGCACCAAGTCTGCTGCCAGGACAGCAAAGGACTCCGTCAGCGCGGAGAACTGTTCCTCTATGTAGCTGGGGTGGAAGCCATCCCGGAGATCTCCGAAGTTGACAGAAGGATTGTACGACCTAACAAGAGCCAGGGTGCTCTTGATCGTGTACTCTGAAGTGTCCTTCCCGATAACCTTCGCCAACTCGGGAAGACAGCGCAGGCGATCAGCAATAGGCTCCTCAGGCCGGGGCTCCAGAAGGGGGATGTTGCTACACGTGAAGCGTGCCGCCTCCACCAGCCTGTTGTAGCGATCTGACGCCTCTGCACATGTGCACAACGCAGCTCGGTCGCAAGATAAGGAAACAGGGAAGCAAAACATGACTCGGTAGCAAGACCAACCTTTCATGGCGACCTCATGTGTGCCCATGGCGCGGCGGTGAGCACTGTCGATGTCCTGGATCTCCTGCTCCATCTCGGCGACCTTCTCGTCCCAGACTTTCTTCTCGTTGGCATGACCTCCGCAGGAGAACCACCCACAACCAAGTGTTATGGCATCATGTTCCGAGCAAATCGGAAACTCAAGACGACGACGCGTGGGCTTCCGCTCACATTCAAGGGCTCGCTTTTTGTTCGGCGTCCCTCTCCTTCAGCACGTCTGATGTCTCCTTGAACTTGGCGACCATGACCTCAAGGAGCTGTTCAAGACGCTCCTTTTCTTGGGCATGGCCTAAGGAAAGCACGAGCAGTCAAACAACAAAAGCAAGCCGAGTCCCCCCCCACAACAAAAAGAACTCGGCAAGCAAAGGAGAAAAGACTTACTGGTGGTTAGGGCCTCCAGCTGGGCCAAGAGGTCCTTGTTGAGCTGCACGGTGGCCTCCATCTCCGCGTCCTTCTGAATGGCGAGATCCTTCGCCTCATCAGCAATGGTATGAGCGCGGACTCTGAGGCACTAAAGCTCACTGTACTCTTCCTCAGCAGTGCGCAACATCTGTGCACACTAGTTGGCCCCAGTCACTAGAGCCTGCGAAAAAGTACGATAAAAGTCACACCCAGCAAAGTAGGAACTACAAGGCAAAAGTCCAAGGGAATCCACCTCCATGTCCTCCAACATCAATGTCGAGGAGCCGGATCCGCTCCAGCGCATCCTCGCTGCCTTTGGCGATGCGCTCAAAGCGCTCCGCCTTGGACAGCTCCTCTCCTCCCACGACGATATCATCCGGCTCAGCATGCTGATCAGGATGGGCGTCATCGATGAGCTCTAGCATATCCGGATCCCTCTCCAGCACCTGATCCATGCCAGGGACTCCCGAGTCCTGGCCGGCAACTCCGACAACATCCAGCGAAGTACCAGCCCTCGCCGAGCTCTCTGGCAGCACATCCTGCCGTGCCAACGCTGTCGGGACAACCGGACTCGGCGAGGCGATACTGATCCGCTCGCCATCGTCCGAGTGAGTGCGCGACGAGTCCGAGAGCCCGGTCAAGTCCCTGGAGATGGCAAGTCAACACGTTAGACAAAGCGCAACTAAATAAACAAGCCGTCCAAGAGCAACTTAACCGAGTCAAGACTCTAACCTATTACTCTTGCTCGGCCGCTTCAAGCGAAGGGTGAAAGGACGTGGTGGCCGGCTACCCGTCGTCACCAAGGCCTGCGGCAGATTTGCCACAGGCATCTCTTCCCTGGACCGCTCTAGTGCCGGGATTTCTTCATCTTCGCTGGACGAGCCATCAGCGTCCACGCTGACGGTCGGCGTCGCCCTAGTGCGACGTCTCTTCGACGTGGACGTGTTAGCCCGCGCCAAGGCCTGCCTCTTGCGGGTCTCGGCCGCAGCAGTATTCGTCGCCTGCGACACCAGCACCCACCGAGTGCCCGACCGGGTCCTCCCAACCGCAGCGGTCGGGTCCGCCGTGGCATCGGTGGTCTTCTTCGAGTTCTCGGGGGAGCTAAATTGCTCGGTCTCCCACCCCTCGAGCTCGAGAATCCCCGGCAATTTGTCCTCCCTCGCCTCGTCCGGCCTCATCACCTTCCGGCGCAATGCCAGATCAGCATCAGGAAGGGGCGCCGGACTGAAGAACCGGTTGGTCACCTCCTAGTTCAAAACGGGCAAGCAAACTCAGACTTCAAGCATTCAAAAGTATACAAAACTACTCGGAAGCTACAATACATACCGCAAGCGGTGGTTTCCTCAAGCAGAAAGGGGCTGGGCACCATGGTTGCTCACCACGCCCTTCATCATGGCGCCCACGCGCTGGATCACTTCATACCGGTCGATCCTCCGAGTCGTCTCCCAGGTCGGATAGAGCCGGTCGGAGAACTCGTACGCCGGGTGCACCCGGTCCTTGATCAGTTTGGATCCCACGAGAAATGAAGGAGATCGCCATCGCTGCTGCCGTCAGACTCTTCGCCTTCAACTCGGCAATCTTCTTCAGCAGGTCGGGGATATCTTTCTTCTTGTCCGCAACCGGTACTTCGAGCCATGTGCTCTTATCTTTTGCAGGCAGCCCAGTCCGGCTAGGAAGCATGGGCGGCTGGTCCGTCATCAGAAACCAATCTCGGCGCCAGTCCTTGTGCCCGTCATTCAGCTGGAGGTCGAAGTAGTCCTTCTGCCAACCGAAGCGCAGAGCAATGCCCGCTCCGCCGGTGATCCGAGTGGCGCCGTCACCCTTGGTTCCGAAGCCGATGCGCTTGACACGGTACAAGTACCGCCACAAATGAAAATGGGGGGCGATTCCCAGATACGCCTCACAAAAGTAGATGAAGAAAGAAATGTTGAAAATCCCATTGGGATTAAGATGTGAGAGCTCCAGACCATAGTAATGGAGGAGCCCGCGAAAGAAGTCGCCTGTCATAGTGCTGAAGCCGCGCTCAACAAAGTGGGCGAACACGACGACCTCGTTGGTGTTCTCGTATGGACGCTTCTCCGTGCCGGGCAGCCGCCACGCCAAGGAGTCCTTCGGAGGCAGCACACCACGGTTCACCATCTCCTCCAGGTGCTCCATTATCATCTTGGTCTTCCCCATGCCAGTTCCTGCTCCTTCTCCGACAGCACTCCGGCAGCAGCCATCGCATCGGCTGCGGCCTGAGCAGCAGCCTCCTCCGCCATAGGTCTCTCTCGACGGCGGTGGAAGGTGAGGTGGATGCAAGCTGGGGTGCGCAGGTGCACTAGGGAAGATCGATCTACAAGCCGACACGACCTCGAGAAGCTTGCTTGGGCGCAATGGCAGGCGGACGAAAGAGAAAGCGAAGGCGAGGAATGCGGTGCAACGACTGGGTGACGTCGACGACGGCCTTGGTTGCGTATTTATAACGCGGCGCCGCCCTAACCTAATGGCTCCGAAACTAACGGACAGAATTCATGGGATTGGCGATATCCGATCCACCGGATCCGAAATTGACGGATGGGATATGTTTCCATTAGAAAGAGTACTCGGCGCGTTCGATTCGAACCAGGCCAAGACCCTCGCATGCTCGGGGGCTGGGCGCCGGGAAAGGACTCGGCGCGTTCGATTCGAACTAGGACAAATCAAAGAAACCAAGCCAAATAACCTCGCAGGCTCGGGGGATGGGCGCTGGGTAGGGTTTAGTGTATTTACAAGATCATGCTGACTTCTTTGGAGGTCGGACACTGCTCCCCGCGAAAACACATGAACATGTTCATATTTTATACTTCGCGAATCGCGAATTTACAAGAATAAATTACACTCGGCCATGGGCCACTTCTGTTCGGCGGCCAGAACACAACCTTGGGAAGCAGTTTCCACAGCTTTCTCATCGGTTTTCTTCTAGCATCCCACCAACTGAAGAACCTCGTGGCTGCATTGCTGGAAGAAGGGAGGGACTAAACAACACCAATGGTGCCAAGACCTCACCTCGCGGGCCGTCCTTGATGAGCTCCCTTGTGAAATCAGTCGTCGATTCGGCATCATTTGCTAGCTTCCTACTCCCTCCGTCCCGTAAAGAATGCAATCCTCACTTTTTGACAAGTCAAACAATTTCATGTTTGACTGAATTTATACAAAAAGTTACTAACATTTATGATGCAAAATAAGTATCATTAGATTAATCACAGATTATATTTTTATATTAAATCGATTTGAAGACATAAATATTAGTACTATTTTGTATAAACTTGGTCAAAATTGAAATGGTTTGACTTCTCGAAAAATGAGGATTGCATTCTTCACGGGATGAAGGGAGTAGCAAACAAAGCGCAAACCGTGGCCTCTTCGCAAGGCTGCTCCGCAAGGTGGATCTCCGTCTCCCCAATGAGGGGCACGGTGACCAGCTCCTTTCCCGCAACATTTGCTCCACCTTTCGTTGGTTTTCTTCTGGCATCAGTGATGGTTGCCGGGGCAGGACCCTTGGCTCTCTCTACTCTCGCTCCCGAATTCATCATGGGGATGGATCTTAAGGCTCCACATGCTGGCTAGCCCTTGCAAACGACTCTGTGTCGACCCCCCCCCCCCGTGCACCTATATATAGGCATTTGTGGTCAAGAACTGTTATGCCCGTGATGAAATGGCCGCTGGGAACGCATGCGCACGTGCATCACTTTTAAGGCTGGGCGTTCAACTTTTATCGCCCCTCTTGACTGAGCATGCTCAGCAGTGTGATTCATGCCTTGTTACCAACACACTGTTGATTCACGGGTGTTGATAACCTTGGCCCTTTTACTTGGTCGCAGCATGCTTTCACCTACCCCAACTCAGCCAACATGAATGACTGAGAAAGCCCCACAACTCGGATAATAACTTTGGTGGTAGCATGCCTTCACCAACTCTCGGGCACCACGTTGGCCGACTACTTTTGAGCCTTGGCTCGCTTATGCTAACCAACCCAACGCTCGGGGGCTACTGTACGTACAGTGCTCCTAATCGTCGCCCTGTACTCGGCCCTCATGAGGACCGACCGACTACCTCGAAGAACTCGGCGTAGTGTTGGGTGTTCTCTTTATTTTTGAGCACCGCCCACCCTTGTGCCGAGGAGGGCAGGGGTCCCTAGATGGGACAGGGCAGAAATCATCGGAGATCATCCGAATACAGCAATACAAATACCACCACCGACACAGGACGTAAGGTATTATACCTCCGGGTAGCCCGAACCTGTCTAAATCAGTGCCTCCTGTGTACAATCAAGTCACTAGTTCATCAATCGCCCCGCCTACAAATCAACCACTCGGGTACCCCCAAGTGGATCGCCGGTCCTAAGGTCCGACAATTGGCGCGCCAGGTAGGGCTACTGATTGATCGAGCATATCAGAGGATAGAGATAGATACTTGCTTCGGGACAAGGGAACCGGTGACACACAGAA
>OAMR01000288.1:939059-953440 GCA_900205405.1 Echinochloa crus-galli
TCTGGCTCGACCCCCCCCCCAGTGGTGCACCTATATATAGGCATTTGTGGTCAAGAACTGTTATGCCCGTGATGAAATGGCCGCTGGGAACGCATGCGCACGTGCATCACTTTTAAGGCTGGGCGTTCAACTTTTATCGCCCCTCTTGACTGAGCATGCTCAGCAGTGTGATTCATGCCTTGTTACCAACACACTGTTGATTCACGGGTGTTGATAACCTTGGCCCTTTTACTTGGTCGCAGCATGCTTTCACCTACCCCAACTCAGCCAACATGAATGACTGAGAAAGCCCCACAACTCGGATAATAACTTTGGTGGTAGCATGCCTTCACCAACTCTCGGGCACCACGTTGGCCGACTACTTTTGAGCCTTGGCTCGCTTATGCTAACCAACCCAACGCTCGGGGGCTACTGTACGTACAGTGCTCCTAATCGTCGCCCTGTACTTAGTCCTCATGAGGACCGGACCGACTACCTCGAAGAACTCGGCGTTGAAGTTGGGTGTTCTCTCTTTTTTAGCACCGCCCACCCTTGTGCCGACTACACGTTGAAGCACCTTCAGCCGACCTCATTGGCTCCGTTCCTTCATCAAGCAGTTGGTCATGTGCCTGCACGTTGCTCGGGGGCTTGTGGGATATGGGTACCCCTGGGCCCACTGTCAGACCATACTCCTGCGCCTAGGGCCCACACCTGACAGGCTCGTGGACCGACCCCTAGGTGGCCCACACGGGTTCCCCGACTTGGCGGGCAAGTTGATGAAGACTCGGCGGATAGCTCTTCCGGATATCCAGGGATATTCAGTTTTAACCGACTCGGACAAGAGTCCGGATCGATATCAAGTAGGTTTAGATGGA
This sequence comes from Echinochloa crus-galli, assembly GCA_900205405.1. Classification (NCBI taxonomy): domain Eukaryota; kingdom Viridiplantae; phylum Streptophyta; class Magnoliopsida; order Poales; family Poaceae; genus Echinochloa; species Echinochloa crus-galli. The sequence goes on from OAMR01000288.1 coordinate 939,914, forward strand.
AACCGACTTGTAAACCCTAGCCCGCCACCCTATATAAGGCGGCCTAGGGCACCCTCATGAGGGACACGAGACATCTCATTGTAACCCAAACGCTCGCCCTAGCTTCCTAAAGTTCGGCCGAGCACAAGCAATACAAGCAGCATCACCGACACAGGACGTAGGGTATTATACCTCCGGGTAGCCCGAACCTGTCTAAATCAGTGCCTCTTGTGTACCATCAAGGTCTAAATCAGTGCCTCCTGTGTACCATCAAGCTGCTAGGACGATCACGCTCCTCCTACAAATCAACCACTCGGGTACCCCTAGGTGGATTGCCGGTCCTAAGGTCCGACACGCGCGAAGGGCAGCGACTCTGCCTCCCGTGACGGCAAGCAAAGAGGATGGAGGGAGCAGCGGTGGCGCACGGCGTTGCCCCTTCTCGATGCGAAGAGAGTGGGAGTGGGGGCGAACGGCGGGAGAGAGAGAGAGAGAGAGAGAGAGAGAGAGAGAGAGAGAGAGAGAGAGAGAGAGAGAGAGAGAGAGAGAGAGAGAGAGAGAGAGAGAGAGAGAGAGGGGTTAGGGTTTGGAGGGGGGAGGCAGAGGCGGGCTCCTGTTGGGCCTTTCATAGGCCTCGACCCGCCACCGAACTGGTCCATTTTCGTGTCGTGCCTCGGGCCGGCAATATGGGCTATGGTGGCAGCCCAGGCAGTCAGGCACTATAGCTCCTTCAGGCCGGACCAACCCATGGCCCGATCCATGGTGTCTAGGGTCGGGCTTTTTCGGGCCGTGCCTCGGATCGCCCATCGTGGCCGACCCATTTGGATTTCTATAGCCGCTCACCGGCCTGTTCTGTTGTACATACGTTACTTCTCACGGCACCTGACGAGTGATCCATGTTTCCGTTGTATTTTTATAATACTCCATCCATTTCAAATTATAGTTCGTTTGACTTTTTTTATTCTAAGTTGGATCGCTTGTCTTATTAAAAATTATCTTTTGTGGTGGCTTGTTGTATTAATAAAAAAATCTTCAAAATGCCTAAAATTTAACTATATGTACACAATTTTTTGAATAAAACGAGCAGTCAAACTTGTGGCAAAAAAGTCAAATGTACTATTGTTTAGAAAGCATGTAGTATATATTCTGTATGTGCAGTTACCGATTTTTTTTTTGCTCCGGTTAGTTTTTCTTAGTAGAAAAAGGAATGAAAAAGTACCATTAGCTTAATTATTGCCATATATCCGACGTGTTTTGCCAAATTATTAGCTACCGACGTGTTTAGCCCGGTAGCTGTACAAATGAACATGCAACAAAGCCACCAAGTGATTTAGCGGCAGCTTGGCATCACCACCTGGACGAGTACAGGCTTCCTAAGCCATTTTTTCTTTACCTGAGATCACGTACTTAAGCTGTATTTATGATCATCAATACACGTACATGGATCCGTGTTGACGACCAAAATTGACAGGGCATGTTGTAATTCGAGTAGGTTTAGGATTTCAGGTTTTATCCCATATTATAACTACTCATAAGGGGTACGACTTTCCCGGCCTATATAATAAAGGCTAAGGCCGATTGAGAAAATCATCCAATCGATCAAAAACATTTATCTATCTATTGTTTTGCATTACTTTTTATCTCCAAACCCAGCTTTTCCAACCTTTATCATGCTGTTCTTCCTTCATCTCTGCGATGTCTGAGGACGCCCTAGCTGGCCTGCCGAGCCTAGGGCAAATCAAGGTGTGCCTGCCCCGACGGGGTCCCTCCCGGACGGGCGTTCGTTGGTCTATTCGTGTGTTGGCCCGAAATTGACGTCAACAATCCGCCTCCAAGACGTACTCGGCTAGCAGGCAGAACGATCGAAAACCATGCTTGGTGGCGGGCATTCTCATTCTTGGTCGATATCGTTGATTCGTTGCCACGACGTTCGTACCGCGAGTGAATCGATCATTACCTAGCTAGCTACTTTTTCATCAGATGGCCGCGCCGTACGTGTGTATGGAGGCCACACAAACACGTACGAGCAGCCGCCGGCACGTACGTCGGATTCGTCGCATGTCGTACAAGATCGATCGATCGATCAACCGAGACACGACACGGCCGCATACGAAGAACGAACCATGAAGTGGTGAACATGCTTGCATGCACAGAAGAGTCTTGGCTCTGCAAGAAGCCAGACAAGACAGTATGTTATGACGGATGGGAGGAGAGCGTCGTACGCATCAACCATGGCCTTGTTTAGGCCTTGTTTAGTTCCAAAAAAATTCAAAAAGCAATTTCCAAATATACTATACAAAAATAAGATTCCCCATCACATCAAAATGTCATAACATGCATGGAGTACTAAATGTAGATGAAATAAAAAACTAATTGCATAGTTTTGTTGTACTATGCGAGACGAACATTTTGAGCCTAATTAATTCATTTTTGGATAGTTTTTTACACATACAAACGAAAATGCTACAGTGACACAATGATTATAAAGTGACATCTATCTTCCAAATTCATACTCCCAAATTTACATCTAAACAAGGCCGCGCTTAGCAGTAGCCCTAACAAAAAGTTAAATTCCTCGTAAGCATTTAAAATTTGGGGTCACCAAACACCCAACGCATGCCACATTTCTACCCTGGGTGTGTTTAGTTGTAAAAAGGAGTGGGTAAAATTTGGTCGAAAAGTCACATCGGACACTGTAGCGCACTGTAGTACTTTTCGTTTGTTTGTGGTAATCATTGTCCTACCATGACCTAACTAGGCTTAAAAGATTCGTCTCGTCCTGTACATCAAAACTATGTACTTAGTTTTTTTATTTACCCATGTTTAGTGTTCCATGCATGAGGAGAGAGATTTGATGTGATTTGATGTGATAGGTGAAAAGTGAAGTTTGGAGAGAGAATTTTTGTGTTTTGGGTGGAACTAAACACAGCCCCTGACCCTACCTTTCCTCTCTCAAACATACTGGCAACAACATTTATTGTAGCCACGCCACCGCTTCTTCTGACACGTACGAGTACTCCCTACGGAGTATTCCAGCCATTTCGCAGGAGGAATGCAGCCCGGAGCGATCTGTAATGCCGCCATGGCGTCCCCGGCGCACCGTCACTCGACTGCCGCCAGCCACACCAGCATGGCGCCGCAGGCACGGACCCAAGCAAGCCACCGCCGGCCGCGTCACCAAGACGCCACCAAGCACACCTCCAATTGCCAGCCTCCGAAGATGCCGCCGCCGCGGGCACGACCGGGGCAGGACCGCGACGTCGCCGCCGCACCGGGCCGAGGCGCCGGCCACCGCCGCTGCGACTGTCTCTTATACACATCTAGATGTGTATAAGAGACAGTATTTATTATAGGCTAAATGCTTTCCGCCCGAGTCGCCCTCGAGCGGCCGGGGGGTACGCAATATATGCATCATCACATGAATATTAAGTGTATTAAGTACAATCCATACATAAATGCTGTACAATGAAGTGTTGTACTTGCAGTTTGCGTATACATAGGTGTTAATTGTAGCATATTCTTGGGTGCGGCATGAGGAAAAGTTAATATGCAATGTTCAATAACTCTTTTAGGTAAGGGAATAATATTTGCAACTAAACCGTATCAGCGTCCAAGGTTATTATAGAATGGTACTCTAAAATATAAGAATCTAACATGCAGATGAAGTTATGCGAAACGTAGTAATGTTTGTAATTGTGCAAGTTAATTTTGGACACACCACACGCCGCGTCCGTGCCCGTGCATGGCATGCCATGTGTGCCCGGCCCGTCGCCAGCTTATGACTGCTGACGTCGTCAGCCACGTCCAGATCGATACGGCCAGCGAATTGAATGCTGCTGCTGACCATGTTTCTTTCTTTCCCGGACATTTTTTTCAAAAAAAAATCTTGTATGCATGAAACACTAAATGAAGTCTATTTGTAAAAGGGTTAGTTTTTGGAGGCGCTCGACAAGCTACAGGATTGAGTGAGTGAGTTGGGATTCAGAATTCACCAGCAACGCAACCAACCGGAGCTGCATCAGCCATGGCATTGCATTGCGTTGCATACCTGGCAGCACATACTACGGCATGGACAGCAAGCTCAAGATTGAGGAGGATACTACTACCACCACTACTGCTAGAAAGAGAGGAAATCAAGGGTATTTTCCTTGATGGATCGAGTGGAGAGGTGGCTTCAAATTGGTTTGTCGGTTTGTCTTTTGGTTTGTAACAATATATACATGGCGCTACATACAGAGGAAAATGTGATGTTGATTTTTTACCCCTTAACTTCATTCACTTGGATGTCATCAATCTAGTGAACAGTTATTTATTTATTTATTTATTTTTCTAGACGTGAGACGTGATGATGTAATATTGTCCATAAGTTAATCGAGCCAATTGATTTGACGACTAGCCTCTCGAGCCGCTCGAGTTCCTGCATGTGCCACAGCTCTGCATTATTCCATTTGCTTCTGCATCTGAGGCTATGGTGAAGCTGAGATCCAAAGGGCGGAAGCAGAACCAACCAGATTGATCGCCCAATACTTTTTTTTTGGGCCTCCGACTACAAATGGGACGAACCAGCTAGGGCCTTGTTTAGATGCCAAAAGTTTCCGAAAAGTTACTCCTAAATATACTATGCAAAAGAAAGATTTCTTATTACATCAAAATATTATAACATGTAAAAAGAGGCCGTTGCAATGCGCGAGAGCAACTAGGGCCAGGACGGCGCCCTTGCTTTTATTTAGGCGGGCACACACCGGCTCCGATTCCGACTCTGCCACGCTCCGGCGTGACCTGACCAAAATCAGCGGGGAAAAGATCACATAGGCCAAACCTAAAACTTTGTAGCCCACTGCCCAGAACGGACGGTATGCTGAAACAATAAGTCGCGCCGTCGAGGTCTGCGGACCACTGCCATCTGCGTCGACGTCACAGCAGGGTAAACAGATGCCTGGACGTCTCTACATCCAATAATGCTTCCGCTAGAAGCACAAAACACCGGAGCCTACCAACAGTTTCTAACGGTAATCTTGTTAAACACATTCTAGCCAAATTGATGAAAATTCTGTAAGCCTTCTGGGAAATTTATGACGAACAAAATTTGATCACATGAGCAGTACTGTGCTGAGCAGGTAAAAATCATTAGCTCCAAAAAAACTGTGGAGTTTTATCTGGACGGCCGAGGTGCAAGGCTAGGTGCAGCAGCAGGAGGGCGGCGAGGCGCTAGATGAAGCCCTGGGGCTCGAAGTCGTCCTCCTGGATCTCGTCCCCAACAACAAGAAGAGGAAATCATTTTCCCCATTTGATTTCGTTTCTCCACATGGTTTATTGCTTATTGGTCTTCTGATCTTATGTTGTTCGTGGTGGAAATTGAAGCAGGAGGCCTCCACGGATGGTAGGGTGGGGAGTGGAAGCGCGTAGCAGGGAGGAGCGAGGATGCCTGGGGCGCATCCGGCCTCCACGACGACAACCCCGTGCCACTGGATGCCGCGTCGGTTTCCTCAGATTCGTTTTGTTGAAACGGACGACCCCAATCAGCAGAACGAGTGGCCGCCCAATTCAAAGCCATGAAGGTGAGGCACTGCTCTCTCTTTCTTTACTTACCTCCCCAGATCTAGGTGCGTAATACTGTATCTGGGTGTTCCTTCTGCATAGAAATTTGGAGTTGTTTCTTGTAAATTACAATACCAGTAAATAGTGATGTCCTGAATAGAAGTTTTATCTAGCATATGTTAATGTTTACTTAACTGAGCATAGTTTAGTACCGGTATGCTATTTATCTAGAACATGTTTACTTAACTATTAACATATGCCATATAGTGACTACATGGTCCAATGTTTAAGCAATCAAATTACTAGCCAGTTTGGTTGTAAATATTAGGATGGTAACCATGTTTGGTGTAAGGTGTACATATTAGTATATCACATCTGCTTTTGTTCATTGATCGATTTCCATCAATGATATATAATCCTCAGTAAACATATGGTATATGCTACTAAAGTTATTCATTTACATGCCTTGTTGTTCACTGTATTTTGCTGATGTGGCCTATTAGCATTGTTCAGAAGGTCTATTGTACATACATACTAACTTGAATTTTGCAACCGTGCAGGGAGTTGGTACTGGCTGTAGTGACAAGCTCCAGCAGGGTTGCATGTGAGCTTTCCTTTCAGTGAAGTATCTGTAGATGTAAAGTAATCAGCCGCACAACTCACCAGGTGTCTAGCTTATGTAGCTCATTGGCCATGTCACCAAGTGATTTGATGGAAAGGTGGATTGGGCTCCCTCCTATTTTCCCTGTTGCCTGTACTGAATTAGACTTATATAGTGATGTCCTGGAGTTACTTTGCTAAGCTATAACTCCATTTGCTGTCATGGAATTTCGCACTGTCATTGATTTATTTCCTTTGGAAGTTAAAAATGATTTTTTTGTTAACTGCTACATACTTAAATGCATCTTAGTACCACACGGTTTCCATGTAACCCAAACAATACCCAGGCCTTTTTACTAAATTTTGAAGACATGTTTGCCCTTATGTTCCATACTTGTGAAAATGATTTTCCTTATGTTTTAGTGTGGTAACTTGTTCTCTGATTTACTGCACTGATTATCCTTGGCACAAATTTTTGGTCTCTAGCTCCCAGGCAAGTGGTGCCGTTTAAAATCCCCAAACCCCTCAACAACTACATTTGTATGGTTGCTGGATGTTCTTGTGGTGTACTGAATTTAAGGTGTACTGAATCTTCTCTGTTATGTGTTCCATGAAACTTCTGAATTCTATACTGTGTGCTAATTAGTTCATGAGCTGATGGGTATCTCCTAGATTTGCAAGCTCCTATGTAAACAATCTTAGTTCTACCTGTTTCGAACCATGCATGCATACTTACCCTACTGCCAGTTACTGAAGATATTTGCATGACCAATAAAGGTGTGCATTTCCATAATTTTTTATTGGTAATATGTTTTTTGATGTACCCTTTTCAGGTTGAAGACTGGATGCAGCAAGAAGAGACGGGAACCAAGCAGGAGGCCCACAAGTTTTTGTCGATCATAGCTCTTTTGGTTACCTTTAATTATTGTCAATAGTTCTTGTTTGGTGTGAATTGTACCAATAACTCTCTGGTTCTATGTGCCTATTTCTGATTTGCCTGAAATATAGACCGTGTAAATTTGTGGGCTGATTCTTTATATGGGCTGGGCATTGATGAAATAAATTATTAGCTGGTAAAAACTTGCGGGCCAAAAATAAGTAAATTAAATGGGCCAATTTTCATACCGGGCCAAAAAAATTAAGTGGGCCATGCACAAATGGGCTGTCTGAAGCCACGTCAGCAGCCAGTGCCATGTCAGCGGTCACGTAAGTGCCACGTCATTGCCCAGATCACCGCCAGATCAGCGGCCACGTCACTGCCAGATCAGTGGCCACGTTAGTGCCATGTCAGCATCCAGGTCAGCGTCCATGTCAGCAGCCACATCACTAACAATGATGACATGGTTATTCAATCTATGACGTTTATTTTCGTCACTAAAAATGGGCTTGGGCTGGGCTACATGGGCCTAAGGAAACGTCATGGATTGCTCTAGTCTGTGACGTTTTTATAGATTCGTCATGTAGGTTAATCTGTGACGCTCAATACATGACGTAATATGAAAACGTCATAAACAGTGCTTTGTGACGTTTTTTGAGTGATTTGCATTGTGATAAAAATTGAACGTCATGGATTACGATGTTTTTTTGTAGTACATTGCATACATATATATTGGTCTTGACGAATGAGCATGTGTATCTTCTGTCTTCATTGTGTTTCATCAGACATTACATTATTGATTGTGTCAATTTGACTGATCACTGGAGTGTTGTGGTCTGTCTTATCTCTTTTGCTGTCTGCTTACGTTTCATATTTTTTATTTGCTGATTTTGAATCTGTAGAGGTCAATGGTTCCCTGAGATTATCGGAAGCCCTTATTACATGGCTCCAGAGGAGCCAAAGAGAAACTATGGCCCAAAAGTTTTTGGAGTGCATGAGTGATTCTTTACATTCTTCTTTGCGGTGTCCCTCCATTCTGGGAAGGTTAGTTTTGAACCTGAAGTGAGGGATGGTGATAATGACATGTCTATTTACGCAGAAATTTTACATTCTAGATAATTACAAATGGGAATACCCTCTATTGTCTTACAAGACTACAAGTTCAAATACTCTATAAGGCATATTGTAAACTGACACTTATATTATTTGATCTTTACTATGGGTATGGGATGGCAAGTTCATCTGTTGAAGACGAACAACATCTTAATTATGTGATGTTAAATGTCCGTAATATTTTGCGTTTCCATATTGTAATGCAGAAACTTGACAGGGTGTTGCTCAAGCAATTATCGGTTCTGTCGCCCATGGTCAAGGGTCTCAAATAACACGAACGATCTTGTTAGGGGAATGCTCCATCCAGATCTAAAATGGCAATTAACGGCTCAGCAAGTGCTCGGTAATGATGATTCTCGCACTTGATGACTACTCCCTCCGATCGAATATATATATGTCGTTTCAGACAAGAAAGCTAGCACAAAATAAGCTATACGATAGTTATGAAATTTTTTAAATAAGACGAATGGTCAAACGTTAAACGAAAAAGTCAACAACGAATAGTAATTTGGAACGGAGGCACTAGGTCCGTATCCTACTGCCACTGTTGCAATCGTGCCATGCGCCATGCAAGACACGGCCCTGTTATCGATATATATAAAAAAAGGTTGGAAACGAGCTAACCACCGCTCTACATTGTTTCCTCTGTCTCTATTAGTTTAGTTCCTCCCTTTCTAGGCCAATAGCTCCTGGCCAAATGCTATGACGCGACACCATTATTCCTCAAACCAATATCCTAATGGCCATTGCCAATCCAAAGGTGCCAGAATTGTGTTGTGCTCGATCCTAACTGCCCATGCAAGGGCATGGAGATCGAGATCAGATTGTTAGTGACAAACAGTCGCTATTTCATTTGTTTATCGCCGAGATAATAAGGTGTGGTGGAGTTCGGTGGCGAGTCCACCAAATTCCCAAGTTTTATTAGTTCAAACAAACAAAACCGACCGGCAAGTCAACACCTTAATTTTGGCTTCAAGCGAAGAATCCAAGGTTAATGCTCTTACATTTTTCTCCTCGATCTGTCAATCATAATATGTGAGCCTGAAGTGAAGTGTTCGCATTGCCTCGTGACAAAGGTGTGAGGTGTGACCCACGTTGGTCTATCTTCCGATCGAAACTACAAAGAAGCATCTTACTGATTGGCAGCTAGGGACTGTTGTTGACTTCTTTACCCCTGGTTTCGACCATTTTATGGTAATTATTATAATGATCCTGATTGGACTATAAAATATTAGCTAACTGATAGCATCAATTCAGTCATTTGTCTTCTTTATCAATATAATAGGCAGCTCTTGGTCTAGTTTATTTTTAAAAGCTTTTCTCAGTGCTACACCTCCACTCTTTCTATCCTCAACGACTCAATGAGCTCCAGTGCCTCCTTAGTCCTTCCTAGCAGGGACAACGCGCGTAGTAGCACGGGACAATAGGATTTCAATTGAATGGAGCATGTGAGAGTTTACCACGCTGAGAGTACGCTGCAGGGCCATATTGTAGATACTTAAGATTTCATTTGAGAGAGTCCACAAGTCACTACAATGGACGCACTTCTGACAAGTCTTAGCAGCTTTATTTGAATCATAGTTCTTGTTTGGTGTGAATTGTACCAATAACTCTGGTTCTATGTGCCTGTTATTTTGAATTTGTCTGATTTGCCTGGAATGTAGCCCGTGTAAATTATGGGCTGATTCTTTATATGGGCTGTGCATTGATGAAATAAATTATTAGCATGTAAAACATGTGGGCCAAAAGTAAATAAACTTAATGGGCCAATTTTCATTCTGGGCCAAAAAAAAAGTGGGCCGTTAACAAATGGGATGTGATGGTGACGTCAGCAGCCACGTCAGCTCCATGTCACCGGCCATGTCAGCGCCAGATCAGTGGCCATGTCAGCGCCAGATCAGCGTCCATGTTAGTGCCACGTCAGCATCTAGGTCAGCGTCCACATCAGCGTCCATGTCAGCATCCAAGTCAGCGTCCACGTCAACCGCCACGTCACTAACAATGATGACATGGTTATTCAATCTATGACGTTTATTTTCGTCACTAAAAATGGGCTTGGGCTGGGCTACATGGGCCTAAGGCTAGTTTATGACGGTTAGAAAACGTCATGGATTGCTCTAGTCTGTGACGTTTTTATAGATTCGTCATGTAGGTTAATCTGTGACGCTCAATACATGACGTAATATGAAAACGTCATAAACAGTGCTTTGTGACGTTTTTTGAGTGATTTGTGACAAAAATTTTACGTCATGGATTACGATGTTTTTTGTAGTATGCGACGATTGTGTCGGTAATGATGTGGTGGCATGACTGATGACAGTTCACACGTTTGCTTGCCGGCGGCATCGTGGTGGTGCCGTTGACAACGGTTGTGCTCTGGCTCCCCAGCAGCGCCATAGTGGTAAGGTTGGTGGTGCCAGCCGTCTTCGTCGCTTTGCGGTGAAGATGCAAGTGAAAACTTATCCCTTGTTGGGATTACGTCGATGGCACTCGGGTGTCATGTCCTTCCTGAAGGCGACGTCGAGCATCTCCAGCGCGGACTTTGCCTCCTGCAGGGGTTGCGGATGGTGCTCTGTGAGGATGCTCTCTTCCTTCTTTTTCTGTTTTTCTTCTCCTTAGTTTCAGTTTTGCTAGTTAGAATAAAAGGAAAAAAAAAATTAGAGTAGAGAAGAAGAGAGTTTCATTTCTTGGAAGTTGTGTTGTGGCTCGTGTCGATGTCCCAATCCGACCGAGTAGAGTTGGCTCGAGTTGACGCCCCACTACGATCGAGCAGAGTGGTTTGAGTTGTTTAGAGCGGTGTGTGCTGATGTCCCAATCCAGCCCATCGGAGTCGTTTCAGTTGAGTTGTGCGGTGCTGGTTGATGTTCCAATCCAACTCACCGGAGTTGTATGGTTTGCGGATGAGAGTTGCAGAGTTGCTCGGGTTTTGCTACCCCTTGAGCTGTATGGTCGATGGACCGGAGTTGTGTGAGAGGATATGATACCTCTCCAGTTGTACGGTCTTCGGACCGAAGTTGTATGGTTTTCGGGCCCAGTTTTCCTTATAAAGAGGGCCAACTCTCTTCTTCTAATAAAAATTTGAGAAAGCGTAAGCTTTCGCCATCCGTTCAAAAAAAAATATTGCGTACACCTACAGATTTGTACTTCAATAAGCTTTATGACTCGTGGAGATCATATATGCATATGATTCAACAACTAAGACTACATGCTGGAACTCAAAACCGTAAGTCTCATGTCATTTATGTTTACAAGATGCAGCAGATGTCCCATCTGCAGGTTTTTAACTTTCTCTCGCTCCAATATGATATGCATACTAGAATTATTATTTGCTTTTTTTTGTCTTTTTTGCTTGAGGACCCAAGACTCTGAAGACTGAACTATATTCAAGCAAGAAGTTATGCGGAGTGAATCATCAGTTGCTTGCTCCGAACCTCTAGGGCCGCTCTCTATTCGGTTACAACATCAATTTTAGTTAATACTCTGCATTGTTGTGGATGTAGTTGCATTTTCAATTGAGGCAGACGTTCTTGCATGTTATAGACTGATGGTAGCCCGCATCATTTTCCTTTTTTGTCAAGTTTAAATATTAAGTATACTGTACACATGGATATAAGAATGAGAATATGAGAACTCTGTTGCTTATATCTTCGATGCTGCGGCATGGGGACAAAACACAAGCAACAAATTTCATAACTGTAGACCTGCAGCCACTTTTTAGTTTTTTTACAAATAAATAGTATAGAACTATATAGGATAAATAATTATTGCATCTTAGTTTTCAACTTACACAGGCGCAGCGTTAGCGCGCCGGTCTGCCTAGTTTACTGGACGCCCGGGCGCTAGCGTCGGACGCTTACGCTGCCATCTGATTAGAAGTACTGCACGATGTAAACCGGAAAAAGTCCCACCAAAATATTGGCTTATGTTGCATGAAACATTCTGCAAGTTTGCTCAAGCTACTTCCAGATTTCAGAGATGGCACCTGCCTCCCCCAAGATATTTCTCCTGCATCAAAATTGCTAGAACCTAGTAACATGTTACATATTGTTTGCAAATCGAGACTCGATAACAACAGCCAAAAAGTTCTAAGAAAAAGAAAACGTGTCAATTAGGTTGGTGTGACAAGATGAAACATGGTGAACAACACGTAGATTCTAAAATAAAAAGATGAAATATTCTGTATTGATTATTGCATCAACCGAGAAAAACAGATGAAACATTTGTAATTAGCCACTGCAATATCAAGAAAAAAAATGTATATATAAACTGCAACAACTGAAATAAGTAGTTTAAACATTCCAAATCAGTGATTTAAAATGACTAGATGAGACATCCAAATAGTTTGCCTTTCTTCAGGATCACTTTTATGTATGCATCAGTCGAGCCATATGCACTTTGGGCCTTGGGAGACACTAGAGAAATTGGAGCATATTCTCCAATAATTTCCAAATTCAGACTTACTGCAACATAAAAACACAGCATTGCCACATCTGGCTTCACGAGCTGCTTGTCTAATAAGGGCACCCTCATGTCTTGATACCAACAGATAGGTATAGTGGATAGAGAGTTAAGGTGTCATTGAAAACTAGCTAGCAAAAGAAGTAAAGCGATGGGCTCTAGCGTGGAGGACACCACCAGAGACGAAAGGAGGGACATGGTTAATCACGGTAGAAGAGGATTAATCACAGTAGAAGAGGATTGGGACTCATCAGAGAGGCACTCTCCAAGAATAGAGAAAGTGGAGGGCGGCATGGAGTTGCTTTTAAGAGGGGTTATTACAACAAATGTATCAGTACCTACATATGGAGTACACATATTGTATACGCAAGAAACATCCGTGGTGCGCCCCAGACTCAACGCAGCACGAGGACAACAATTATGGCCCCCTTCTTCCTCCAGCGGCTATAAAGCGCAGCACGGGGACAACTCCCTCTCGCAGCCTTGCCACAGCACTCAGCACGCACCGCAGCCGCCGACAAGCAGATCCTCCTCGCCTTCCTCCACTCATCCATGGCGACCAAGCCCTACTTCCTCTGGGGGGACACGCCCGCCTCCTTCGACTCCAACGCCGCGGCCTTCGGCTCGGGCGCTCCGGAGACGGCGCTTCTGCCTGTTGCGGCGGCAACGGCGGCGGACACGGCCGTGGTCTCCCCGGAGCACGGGGCCACGGCGGCGGTCGTGCGGCCGCGGCTCCGCCGGAACGCGTCCGGGTCCGGGAAGCAGCAGCAGCAGGCGGGCGGTGGCGGCGGCGCCAAGAAGGCACCGCAGCGCGGGCTCGGCGTCGCGGAGCTCGAGCGGCTCCGCTGCGGTGGCGACCCGCTCTCCGCCGTGCTCGTGGACGCCGCCAGCGCGCAGGCACACCCGCTTCTCCACTACAACCATCACCATCACCACCACCACCTGCAGATGCCGCCCTCGGCGTT
>OAMR01000288.1:953648-973485 GCA_900205405.1 Echinochloa crus-galli
AAGACATGTGTGGAGGCACAATTAATAAAATTTTCAGGATCAAATGAATATTTTGAATTGCAACAGCATATCCATAAGCAGTGGTGGAGCCAAGAATTTTGTTCAGGGGGGGCCCGATATATCATTATAATTAGATGTTCAATAAATAATTTTTTTTTTTTGCAAAATACTCGCTACTCATAGTTCATGATGAATACACTAAATATTGATAATAATACAAGTAATCATCATTTAATCAACAAAACAATGGTAAAGATCACAATCGTGTTACACAAAAGCAAGAACTATACTTTTTTTTCATTTTAGTAGCAACCTAGTGATTTTATATCATCCACAATATCTTTCTTCTTGGATCAGGAATCAATTGTAGTATTTTTCAATTTCATGAGTATTGACCCATGTAGCATCAAATAAACAAACAAATATTAGCCTATTTTTACATAAACTATAATTCTGCAAATAATAGACATGGGCTTAAAAACATTCTGTTGATTTGAGGAGGGCCATGGCCCCTACTATGACGAGGAGACCTTCACTCGACACCGATACGGGAGACCAACACTAAATTGGAACTCAACTCTTTATTCACTAGAGAACTTGATACACGACACTCTTTCTTTATGTGGCTACCCTACCACACTCTACTCATGCCATACTACTATGGCATGTCACTCTCCATGGTGGCTACCTATGCCATTCTCCAAATGAGCTCTACTTGCTTCTTCTTGCTTACAACACCTTGGGGGTGGATGGCACCCCTATTTATAGGAGTACATGACCAAGGGAATGTTGCCATGTGGCACATTCCACACTCTTCCTATACAAATATCTAGTTCTAGAATTTTCCACACTTTACCATGATATCATCCGCATGCATGGCAAATATATCTTGTGATATCCGCAACCTTCTAGAACCTTCCAAGTATGCATTGCCATCTTCGATTCTAGAGAATTCTATACCTCTCATGAAGCATGACAACCATATCTTCATGTATACTCCCCAATCTTCTAGAAGCTTCTCAAGTATGCATTGCTATTCTTAACATCCAAAATAACTTCAGTGGGTAAAGCATTGGCATACCTTGGATCTTTATGACTACGTCCTTCTGAAAGCTTCTTCTTCACTTTATCACTTTCATTCAAATCCCCATAACTCACCAATGCTCCTTTTGTAGCTTCAACATCCTCCTGTGGCTCGTCTTCAAGAAGATTAGGCTCCATTTTCTTATCCTTAGTGTCTTCCTCCTCATTGTTTTGAGCCTCCCAATCTTCATCACTATCATATCCAAATACTATGAATCCACTAGAAGTATCTGGATCTCTCACCTCCATGAAGGAGCCACCTTCCATGTCCCACTCCTCTTCTTCTTCTTCGTATTCCTCTGCGATAACACCGGTTGATGGAGTGTCACCCTCTGTTAAGTCTTCAACGAAGTAAGCTCCATCATCTTCAGTTGTGATGCATGCCTCTGCATCCCACTCTTCTTCACTAAGCCACCCACTTTGGACAACCTCTTTTGTTGTAACTGCATTTCCTTCCGAGTGCCTCCGTGGACTCCGACAATCCCTAGCAAGATGTCCCTTCTTGCCATAGTTGAAGCACTCACCTCTTCGTCTTCTCTCATTCTTGACCAACTCTTGGTCGTCTTCATCACCACTCTCTTGTTGAGCTCCCCCTGAATAGCTGCTCTTCTTTGGGCAATGCCTATCACCTCTTGTCCACTCCTTTGCCACTCCTTGGCCTCTTAGTGGACCTCTCTTCCTGACGAAGAGCGCCTCCTCTTCATCGGTCTCCTTCAAGGTGATGTTGCCCATCCGCATGGCTAATGACTCCTGATTAGCCAACAAGTTCTCCAACTCCACCAAGGACGGTTGTTTTGGCCATCCACTCACCGCAGCCATAAACCCACTATACTCGGGTCTTAGGCTTGTCCCGACCTTGACACCGACTTTCTAGAAGTGGCACCAAGTCACTGTGATACCACTTCTTCTGTGGACCCGATACCCACACTATTTCGAGGAGACCTTTACTTGACACCGACACGGGAGACCGACAGTATGTTGGAACTCAACTCTTTTTGTTCACTAGAGAACTTGATACACGACACACTCTTACTTTCTTTATGTGGCTACCCTACCACGTACACTCTACTCATGCCATACTACTATGGCATGGTACTCTCCATGGTGGCTACCATGCCATCTCCAAATGGCCACTACACTTCTACTCATTTCTTGCTTCTTGCTTACAACACCTTGGGGGTGGATGGCACCCCTATTTATAGGAGCACATGACCAAGGGAATGTTGCCATGTGGCACATTACACACTCTTCCTAAACAAATATCTAGTTCTAGAATTTTCCACACTTTACCATGATATCATCCACATGCATGGCAAATGTGTCTTGTGATATCCGCAACCTTCTAGAACCTTCCAAGTATGCATTGCCATCTTCGATTCTAGAGAATTCTATACCTCTCATGAAGCATGACAACCATATCTTCATGTATACTCCCCAATCTTCTAGAAGCTTCTCAAGTATGCATTGCTATTCTTAACAATCTACGATCTTGCCGCGGCCATGGCCTCCGCTCGCCAGGTAATGCCATCTATCATTGCAGTTTGCTTGTCAGTCCACGACCGCTCATCTGTCTTAATTTGCCTGCTGGTGAAAGCTTCATGGCTCGATTGTAACGTACGGTCTGAGCAGGGGGGCGCGCTCTTGGCCCAGGAGAGGAAGGACACAGTAGAGGCGGCGGCCGAGGCGCTGGCGAAGAAGGACGTGAGGGAGATCGAGTTCTTCCCAGCGGCGAGCGCGCAACACACCGGCGGCGGCGGCGGCCGGGTCTACGTCCCCGACGAGCCGGAGCTCGCGGCGCCCTTCTCCTCCCCGTACGGCGCCGCCGCGCCGCAGCTCGACCTGTCGCTGAGGCTGTAGGGGATCGGTCGATCTCGATCATCGTTTGTGCCTGCCATCGGCGGCGTAGGGTTTTAGGTTGTTTGGTTGCTTATATATCAGTTCGTCGGGCGCTGTTCTATGCTATATATCTTGGGTTTGTTTTCGGAATTTTGAATTTTGGACAGTTGCTTGCTATTGCTACTGCTGTTCTTTTGATTTGCTGAAATTAAATGCTGCCGAATCTATTATCCTATATGATAATTAGCCATTTTTTGTATGAAAGAAAAAATGTGTGATCCATTAACATAAATATGCATTAGATGAGTTGGACGGTAATTTTTATGTTAATTACAATCCAACCTCACATAAAGTAATCTACAAATGATTAATAATTTAATTTTATTAGCTATGCAGCATCAAGGGCACTGTAAATCCTCCAACATAATCACAAGTCTATACAACTTTTACTATGCTGGTCTACTAAAATGAGTTCAACGATGTCGTCGCTTTTGTGCATAAAAATGTATATCGATGAATTTGTAAATTCATTTGGATGCACACACCGTGACCGTGAGAACCGGTGCCTCCAGCAGCACATGTATGCTTATATGTTTATGTAATTATGTGGACGGGACACCATCCTGAGAGGTGGCCTATGTGTCGGCCATGGCGACGGGCCGGTGACTTTGCATCCCAGCTCATGTGCATGTATCCCAGCACGACGCAGGCGCACTGTTGCCGGTTCGAGCAAAGAAAGGGATCGGAAGGGCAACATAACGGGGAGAGATACCTGTCCACTCACCCTAGGCCAGAAAATATTGTGCTGCCGTCTCGACTTCTCTCGAGGATGGTGAGGTGAATGATGGTGTATAACGATTGCGGCGGCTACTACGTGTGATGGCAGTGATTTAATGAAGCTAGCTAGGGCCCCGGGCATGAAAGTCGTGTACTCGGCTTTATGTATAGCTACACGGGCGTTGAGTCAAGAGTTCGGGGAAGCAGCAAGTTCGAGTCTGGCCAGTAGTCAAGTTTGTAGTCGAGTCCAAGCATCGGACCAAAGTCAGCAGAATATATTAGAATTAACTACTTATATCAAAGGGTTTTTTATAAAAGTACGACGTAGTATTAGGTAGAGATGAACAAAATATTTCTCCTATTGCAAATTAGGATGAAACGACCTATAATATCCAGGTAATCCCGTCTATGCGCCTCTTCATCCAGTGAATCATGTCCCATCTCCTCTTCCTGCTTGTACTGAAGTTGTCCCTAACCCTAGCTACTCTGCTTTCCCTCCAAACCATCCACTACTCACGATTTATTGATCGGTGGTGCTAGCGCCCGAACGTCCGATGGGATTAAAAAAATCGGACGGTACTGTAGCAGTAAAAAAATTCCCGCCGGAACATGGTTATGATGTTGCATGCAACATGTAAAATTTTTTGTATCATCTAAAAATAACGTATGCAACATCAAGAAATAGTATATGCAACATAAATAGTCAATGTCTGCAACATTAAAACAACGTCTCACAGCATTCAGCCACGCACGGCAGCAGCCGAAAATTCGAATAGAAATACAACGTCCAGATGAAACACTTGCAACATGTCTGCGAATCATATGCAACATCGTAACATCCCAGATCTATTTTTACAAGCGAAACCCTAGACATCCCAGATCTACTTTTACAATATTCTCATCAAATAGTTGCAACATTTTTCTCGAACATCCGAAACACGTGAAACATGCTCTTGCAATATGGAGCAAACCCTAGCAACATGTACCAAAACCTACCTGTTGCACGCCATGAAAGTCAAATGGAGCTCCTCTAGCGTCCGATGCGGGGAACGACGAGCCGTGACCGGGCACCCACCGACGAGCACCTCCCAACGGCAGCTCATTCCCCTACCGCGCCACTGGCCAACCTACGGCAGCCCGGCCCGACGACCTCGCTGCGGAGGAGCTCGACACGGTGGCGGAGAAGCTCGCGGAGGAGGTCGGCGGCGGAGGAGCTCGACGCGGAGGCGAAGGGGAGGCAGCGGAGGAGCTCGACGCGGAGGCATATGAGCTCGACGCGGAGGCGGAGGAGCTCGTGGAGGAGCACGCGTCGGCGTGGAGGAGCAGCGCGGGATGGCGACGACGGCGTGCGGCTCATGGCCGGCGCGTGGAGGAGCGGCCGGCGATGGCGTGTGCGGACGAGCAGGCTGCGGCGGCGGCGGCGTGTGCGGACGGACGGGCGTGCGAGAGAAATGAGGAGGGGATGATGCAGAAAAGGATAACGATGAGAGTCACGTGGCCTCGGTGCCCGGGTCGGCGTCCGGACGCGTCCGTCCGTCGGACGGCCGAGCATCAGCATTACCGTTTATTGATTTCGCGTGGGATTTCATTTGTGAGTGTCATTATGTGATTGAGTGTTTCATTCGATGGGATTTTCTCATTAATGTTTTGAATTACTCAACTAGTAGTCAATTTATTGCCCTTATGCAAGCCGTGTTATAGCTTGAAGCTACTCCAGTAATTAACACGACGGCGCGGAATTGCGGGAAGCTGCGAGGAAACTTCGCCTGTCCACGATCCACTCGATCGACGGCCGTTACGGTCGTCATCGTCGTCTGCGTCTCATGAACCTTTGCACAGCGACGTTCAGTGACGGGACAAAAACAGAAACTAGGTAGGTACTCCCTCTGTCCCTTAATGTAGGTCGCCGTTGGTTTTCGTGCCACGATTTAGATTCGATTCGTAGAAAATACGTGCAACATTTTAATCTCCAAATAAATTTATTAAAAAACTAGATTCAAATATCTATCTAATGATATGCATGTTATTATTACTCGAATTTCTAAAACGGTCGTGCTAGCGCCCGGACGTCCGATGGGATTAAAGAAATCGGACGGTACTGTAGCAGTAAAAAAATTCCCGCCGCAACATGGTTATGATGTTGCATGCAGCATGTATTTTTTTATCATCTAAAAATAACGTATGCAACATCAAGAAATAGTATATGCAACATAAATAGTCAATGTCTGCAACATTAAAACAACGTCTCACAGCATTCAGCCACGCACGGCAGCAGCCGAAAATCCGAATAGAAATACAACGTCCAGATGAAACACTTGCAACATGTCTGCGAATCATATGCAACATCGTAACATCCCAGATCTATTTTTACAATATTCACATCAAACAGTTGAAATATTCTTTTAGAACATCCGAAACATGTGAAATATGTTGTTGCAACCTGGAGTGAAACCTTAGAACATTTCAGATCTAGTTTTGCAACATTCTCATCAAAAGGTTGCAATATTCATCTAGAATATCTGAAACACACGAAATATGCTCTTGCAATATGGAGCAAACCCTAGCAACATGTACCAAAACCTACCTGTTGCACGCCATGAAAGTCAAATGGAGCTCCTCTAGCGTCCGATGCGGGGAACGACGAGCCGTGACCGGGCACCCACCGACGAGCACCTCCCAACGGCAGCTCATTCCCCTACCGCGCCACTGGCCAACCTACGGCAGCCCGGCCCGACGACCTCGCTGCGGAGGAGCTCGACACGGTGGCGGAGAAGCTCGCGGAGGAGGTCGGCGGCGGAGGAGCTCGACGCGAAGGCGGAGGGGAGGCAGCGGAGGAGCTCGACGCGGAGGCATATGAGCTCGACGCGGAGGCGGAGGAGCTCGTGGAGGAGCACGCGTCGGCGTGGAGGAGCAGCGCGGGATGGCGTCGACGGCATGCGGCTCATGGCCGGCGCGTGGAGGAGCGGCCGGCGATGGCGTGTGCGGACGAGCAGGCTGCGGCGGCGGCGGCGTGTGCGGACGGACGGGCGTGCGAGAGAAATGAGGAGGGGATGATGCAGAAAAGGATAACGATGAGAGTCACGTGGCCTCGGTGCCCGGGTCGGCGTCCGGACGCGTCCGTCCGTCGGACGGCCGAGCATCAGCATTACCGTTTCTAAAATCGAATGTACCTCCAGCATGACCGGGACACGAGACCCAGCTACTCCTAAAGCAAAGGGCCCAGGGTGCCTCACTGAGTCACTGACAGAGAATCTAGGCTCTTAACAGTACGACGATACAACATGTAGAACGAAGCGAGAAATTGACATCGGCCAGTAACAACATGGCCTGCACACATATATATAGCATTAAAAAAAAGTAAGCCGAGAATCGGCGACGTCCAAATGTAATCAAGCCGGGATTCGGCGGCGACCAAATGTACGGAAAATAAATATCATTGCAGGACATCCCGTGTCTAAAGTATGATTAGTTTTAAACAGATACTGGTGACTGATATTGAACAACCCAGAACCAACCCACAACAACCCCAGACAACTAGCTGTATAGATCGTCATCATCTGCCCCGCCGGTGGAAGCAAAAGGATCAGCTGCAGCTGTGGCAGGGGTCGTGGATTGTTCCGAGAAGCGGAACTCACTGCCGAACCCACGGGACTGCTGCAACGTCTGGGCAAAAGCCTGGTACTTCCGGATATCAGCGACATTTACATGCAAGCCAAACTTGTCTGAAACGATGTTAATCTTACTGGATGGACTAGCATTTGGTTGTACAAAATTTTAAATAATATTAGCTTGCGCAAGTAGATACATGTCACCTTTAATATACTTAAAAAGCTATATGTGATGGTGAAATAATTTTCAAATATAACAAGTTTCCACTTCATGTTCCCAAAATTAGAACTGATTTGGTATCATTTTGTGCAAATCTGACGCATATCATTTATCTTGTAAACTATGAAAAATTGATTTTTTTTCCTTTTAGAACTCAATGTGAGCTATGAACCAAAAGATTTTTGAGCTAAAAATTACCCAAGAACATAAATATCAGCTGGCTCATCTATGTCCAACCATTCTTGAATATCCAAGTCACTGGGTGGACATATGCTTCCAACATTCCATGGCTGTGTTTAGTTTCAAAAAGTGAAAGGAAGAATTTGGTGAAAGTGTCACATCGAACACGGTAGCGCACTGTAGCACTTTTCGTTTGTTTGTGGTAAACATTGTCCTATCATGACCTAAGTAGGCTCAAAGGATTCGTCTCGTCGTGTACATCAAAACCATGTAATTATTTATCCACATTTAGTGTTCCATGCACGAGGAGAGAGATTTGATGTGATAGATGAAAAGTGAAGTTTCGAAAGAGAATTTTGAGAAGTTTGGTGATTTGGTGGGAACTAAACACAGCCCATGTTCCTGAGATCCTGTATTTTAAAAGGTATAGATTAGATGAAAGCATGCTTTGTTTGTTTCAGCCTTGTGCCAGTTAACTTTGACATTTATTTTACTATCTTGCGTGATATGACATCACTATATCAGGTGCAAATGAGCAGCAGGAATACAAGAAACTACTGAGGGAAGAAATACCGTGTATGACATAATTGGACCCAAAGAAATATGCAGGGTCTGTATGGCTATACCTGATCTCTCTAACATCAATATACTGAGAACGAAGGATCTCTGATTTCTGCCTTCTAAGCCTGTACGGTGCAGCCCTTGTTTGACTATCTGAGAGGCAAACACGAAATATGCTCTTGCAATATGGAGCAAACCCTAGCAACATGTACCAAAACCTACCTGTTGCACGCCATGAAAGTCAAATGGAGCTCCTCTAGCGTCCGATGCGGGGAACGACGAGCCGTGACCGGGCACCCACCGACGAGCACCTCCCAGTGGCAACATGCCAATCCCAGAACTTTAATCGAACAGGTTTCTTTACTGTGCCAATCCCAGAGCTGTGCTAAGGTTAAACTTCTGAGTTTAGACCTCAGAGTAAAACAAAGTAAGCACCAAAAGGCGTCCGAGTTCACGCCGATTTTCTGTCGTTTGCGCTTGCATTCGTGATAGAATCAATGGAAATGGATACCGAAAAAAATAGATGTTCAAGGACTATGTTTTTAAAAGTAGACTCAGAAATCTAGAACAATAATTCTTTGCATGAGAGCAGCTGAAGCAGTTCATGGGCAAAGACCAAGAGTAAAAACTCTTTTCCCAAAAGCCATTACGGTAGCTTTATAAATAAAGCAAGGGAACGGGGGTTACCAGTTTTACAATGAAGTAGGCCCAAGACGGCACGACTACTTACGGACTCACAACAGTGCTCTCTAGGCGACACACAAGAGACAACCAGGGGTAACTCTAGGAGGAGCACATATATATAGAGCATGACTTCAAGATCGGCCCACCAAGGAGTCCAGAACGCCAATGTCATGGCTGGAGAGGCACAACATAACAACGCCTTCAGGTTACCATACATCCATGGTCGAATTAGCGGCACTCATAGTAGCAGAACAATAAATAAGACGGCAACAATAAAGCAGTGAAAACCCTAAAAGCGCAATTGAAGAGAACTCAAATCGCTGCCTTCTTTAGCAGGAGATTTTGAAGCTCACGTGTCTACCTTTCCACCACATCTTGGGAGCCAATCATAATATGGATATGATATGATAGATTGATAGAATGTCATGTATACGGAATATATGGCAAAGGTGCAGTTGTTTTCAGTCAAGATCTTTTAAAATGTGAATTAAATGGACAAGGATAAAAGGCAATAACCCCGCTCTACAGGAGCCCCAAATGAATTCAAAAGATTCATGGCCAACTCTAGTAAACGGTAGTTACCGATTATTCAAGAATCAAAAAATGAGGGAGTAAGGCACTAGAGGTTGCATCTATTATATTAACAGTAGCAAGAACGCACGTGCCGCACGCACGTTTATTGAAGACACGTAGGTACTAAAACAATATCACTTGAGTGGATCATGATAAACATACCTGTCATGCGAAGCGCTTTTAAAAATATTTTATATTCGCTCTCTCATGTATAGAGAGCTTTAGATATTCTCAAATCTAGATGCACATCATTTTTGAGATAGTTGGTCTTTATTTATATGGAAAAAAAAACTCTCCAATCTATTGTCTATTAGCAATACGGGATAATTGTGTATAGATGTGGTTACAAATGTGGGTATATTATGAGCAGGCGTAATTTTATTTTTTTCCTTCAAACACCTGACACGTGGGGTCATATGAGAAGGAAACTCTCAGTGTAGGTTCTTTGGTGAAAAAAGTTTTGGGTTTTGGGGGGAAAATCTCTTTCCAACGACGATAAAATGGGTCTCAACCCCTCCTTTCGTAGTTGTTTTTTATGATAGATGGGCCCCCTGTGAGGTGGGGGTGGCCTAGTATATATAGTATAGATATATATAGATAGATACAATAGGGTTAAAAGGAGTCATCACGTTCGCCGAAAGGGTCAAGAAATTCCCATGTTAATCTAAAAAAAAGAAGAATATGAACCTTCAGATTTTATGAAGATCCAATGGTCCATATTAATTCACTAAATCCATAGATAATACAATTAAAAAATACAAAGAATAAAAATATTAAGAAATTATTGTTGGCAACATGAGCTGAACTAGGACACAACACCCATGTTACTGTAGCACTCGCGGTTACTATAGCGTGTTTTTACCCTTTGAACTGTAGCACCTTTGTTTATTGTAGTGTTTTTTTACTCTTGCGGCGAGTGTAATTCTGTGATTTAAATTTAAGACACATCATGTGAAAAATTTCACGGGATGTATTTCTTTACCCTAGTAATAAAGCAAGGCCTTAGATGCAAAAAGCAACTCCCAAATTCACTATGCAAAAGAAGATTCCCCGTCACATCAAAATATCATAAAATGTATGGAGTACTAAATGTAGATGAAATTAAAAACTAATTATACAGTTTTGTTGTACTCTACAAAACGAACATTCTGAGCCTAATTAATCAATTTTTGGACAATTTTTCGCACATACAAACGAAATGCTACAATAGCGCAATGATTACGAAGTGACATCTTACTTCCAAATTCAACCTCCCAAATTCAACATAGACCCAAGTAAGGTCACCCTTGTCTCCACCGAGTTCGGTTCCATTTCCAACTCCACGGCGTGATTCGCGCCGTTTTCCGAGTCCGCACTAGACTTCCCCAGAGGGCAGACCAAAGGGCAACAGGGAATCTGCAGGATTGCCGGAAGCTGGGTCTGGGTGAGACACAGATACGAGATACGACAGGCTGGAGAGAGCGGCGGCGCAGTCGATTTCGTTGCTCAGCGAAGCATGGCTGGAAGGTGGGGGAGCTACCGCGCAGTTCCGAACTCGCGCCCCGCTACGACACTGCCCAAAATTGATGTGCCGGTAGTGCGGCCGCGTTCACCACGAGCACCAATGGAGCGGCCACGGGCGGAACGACCTGATGCTGCCCCGGCCAGTCGACGGAAGAGGTGCGCTGTGACCTTGCCGAGAGCTGGAACGACCTTGCCCAACATCCGGCGCACTTGGCCTTTGCTGCCCGCGCTCAGCAGTCCGCAAGGTGCGCCCTCCCGCTGCTCGTCTGCCGCCGGTCCCTGCCTGGGCGTGGCAAACGGTGAGAGAGATAGGATAGAATATGATCAGTTGACAAAGGAAAAATAGATGGAGAGGCCACCAAGTTCTGGAATCTGGGCAAGGTAGGCTGCAGTGTGGAGACGAAGTAGCCATGCATGCAGTGTGGAGATAAAGAAAGAGCAGAAGCGAACCAGCCCATTAAGTCTCGGTGGAAGTTTCATGGACAATAAATTGACTGCCATGTTAGCATTTTTGATAATGTGACACTGTATTAATGAAAAGAGAGGTGAAATGAGTTTCATGATGATTAAACTCCATATACACAGTTACCTAGACAACTTGTGTCTTGCATGTGACCTAGAAAATAACAATTGATGAAACTATGCATTGAGAGGGAGGTGTTTCATCTTATTTCCAAACACTTCTAGATGATGTGCCACTCTAGATAACTATGTCCACGAAACTTTCATTGAGACTTGCCTAAGCGCTACTCCTCTCCCCTACTATCTAGCCAAACATAAGAGATTATGACACGTGGCAAAGGAAAGATTAAGGGAAAATGAGGAGGAGTTATAATTTTTTATGATAGTACGGTTTGTTAAGTGTTGTGATCAATGATGATGAGGTATGCTACACGTTTGACTAGGACTTGCTAGCATCATAGCACGACTACTAACAAAATCGAAGCTGCTCAAAATAGACATTGCAAGCAGTGTGTTTTACACAAATTCATGCAACGGATGAAACGAACATGTGCACATCTCGCGTCATGAATCCGTAATACAATGCTACTGCTTAGCGGTTCTGACACGAACTCAGTTTCTTCAACTTTGAGGGAATGCTGGATTTTCACAAACGGCGTAGCTTGATGTAGTTCTTTTGAATGGTTGCGGGTAACTTATTTAAAAGAATCTTAAGCTGAAGAAGAACCTGGGAAGATTTTCATCACGAAGTTCTCCCATCACCATTGGACCTCAAAGTGCTTCCAGTCCCCATGTTGGAAAGAAGAACAAAACAAGGATTTTGAAGAAACACAACTCTACCAGAAGTCTCGAAGGCTTCCCCAAATCAGAATTTCAATAACGGGTTGCATGCTTTTTTTTTTTGAGATCTAACGGGTTGCATGCTTTGCTACAAGAAAGAAACTGATAGGGAAGGGAAAAGGGAAAAGTTCATTTTACAACCTACAACTATCACAGAAGTCCGATTTTCAACCTTGAACTACAAAACCACATAACAAAGACCATCAAACTGTCCAAAACCATGCAAATTTAGCCCTCAGGGTGGTTTCAAATGTGATTTTGTATTTTGTAAAAAAAATTTTAAAAAAATTAGATCTAAAAAATCAAAACTAATTCATCTTAAATCAGAAAAATATGAAACCAGTATAATTTTTTTTGAAAAATGTAACATTTCTATTATTGCTCTATTTGAATCTTAATTATTCAAAAATAATAGGCATAACTATAAGCAACCAAATACGATGAACATGAAAAAATAGAACCAATTAACTAACAAATATAGTGACAATAGATATGTTACATTTTCTGAAAACTTTTGATTCCAATTTTGTATTCTTTTACTTAAAATGAATTACTTACGAGTTTTCTAGTTTAAATTTGAATATTTTTAATTTAACAAAACGGAAAACCACTCAAAGGGCTAAATTTGCACGGTTTTGACAGTTGAATGGCCTTTGTTATCTGGTTTTGTAGTTCAAGGTTAAAAATTGGACTTCTGTGATAGTTGGAGGTTGTAAAATGGACTTTCCCAAGGAAAAATAGAGCAATTCCAAATGGAAAAAGTCTATTTTACTACCCTCACCTATTTACTTTGTCCATTTAACCCCCTGAACAAAAGTTAGGCTCATTTTACTCCCCCAAACTATTTTAGTTGGTTCAATCCACCCCTTAATAAGATTTATCTTTTATGTTTCTCCCTATACAGGTGGAATTTTAAGTTCAAATTTGGTGAGATGACTTATAACATGAGGACCTATATTACAAAAATATATTTTATCTCCTCACAAAATTTGACTGAAAAACTCATCTTGTATGTGAAGAAACAAAAAAGACAAACCTCATTAGGGGGTAGATTGGACCAAATCAAATAGTTCGGGGTAGTAAATTGAGCCTAAATTTTGTTGAGGGTGTTAGATGGACAAAGTAAATAGGTGAGGGTAGTACAATGGATTTTTACATTCCAAATTGAATGTCATTGGATGTTTTTTCCCTCGATCAGGCTAAACCAAATTTCCCCATAGAGACTAACATGATAAGTGACTCTACACAATTACACCCACAGTTCACACTACCATTTACACGTTGCTCTCTCCAGCATCCAAGTAGACAACTTCACATGGTCTACTGTCCAGCCTTTGAGAATGCTTCCATCGATATCCCATCGCAAGTGTGGCAGCTAGATAGGCAGCAAAAATCAAAATGGCGGCAGACGGTAAACAGAGTCGCCAATTTGTCATGTTTTTATGGAAGATTGTGTTGAACTGAATCTCGAAAGCCAGTATTTGACTGTATCGGCACAACCAGAGGACTACATATAGAGACTTATCCTATTTGAACCATATAAGAAACTTAGGTCTCGAATATTGATGGGTGCGAGTGCCATATGCTGGGCAATCTGGTTATCAAAGAATAAGGTGGTGTTTGACAATGACGAAATGCCTTCATACTCTTCAGGGGAACACTAGGCCCTGTTTAGATGCAAAAAGTTTCAAAAAAGCAACTTCTAAATTCATTATGTAAAAAGAAGATTCTCCATCACATCAATAACATGCATGGAGTACTAAATCTAGATGAAATCAAAAATTAATTACACAGTTTTGTTGTACTCTGCGAGACGAACATTTTGAGCCTAATTAATCAATTTTTGGACAATTTTTCACACATACAAACGAAATGCTACAGTGGCGCACACACTACCAAGGTGCCAATTTTGAGGCTAAATTTGGCACCCAATTTTACATCTAAACAAGGCCTAGGTGTGGTAGACTGGTAGGTGTGGTTCTCGTCAGTGCTTTAGAAGAAGGATCGCTCAATGGTGAAGGCGGGCTCCAGGCTGCTTGAGTCAACTGCAATGGAGGCCTCGCTGCTTATAGGTGGAGATTCAGAAATAGGATCACCTATCCACTTGGTGAGGAACTTTTTTTGGTTTACAGTTCAGACTGTCATAACTTTGTTTTCTTTATGCCTTGATTGCCGCTTGGTTTAAGTGTGTAATAAGAAACAACTATATATATTGGTCGTTGTAGAGGCCGGTAATTAATATATATTTCTTTTTTAAAATATTTTTTTTGACCAACAACTCTTTTTTTTATTAGAATAAAATGCACCGTTAGTCTATTAACTTGTAGCGAAGTGTTAAATAGGTCCATGAACTCAGAAACTGCATTTTTGGGTCCATAAACTTTTTAAGTGATTCATCATAGGTCCATACCCCTTTGTTTATGTTTGTATTTTACAAAAACCTCCCTCTATTTCTTTTTCTTTCAGATGGACAGCCTTGCGCCGCCGCTCAAGCAGACCAGCACCAGCTCGCCGTCCCTTGACACCAGCCGTCGCCCTCACGGCTTCGCTTGTCGCCGGCCGCGCCGTGCGCCGCGCAGCGCCGACGAGGTCCGCCGCATGGGCCGTTGAGGTGGCCGCAGCCAGGCCAGCACCGCCGCGCAACCCTGCCCCTCCCACCACCGCCGTGCACCATGCTGCTGCTCCGCCCTGCCCCCTCCCACCACAGCCGCGCGCCGCTCTGCCCTGCCGCATCGCCTGTCGCCGCCGCGGAGAAGAAGGAGGAGGCCGCCGCTGCCTGCAAAAAGAAGAAGGAGGCCGCAGCCGCCACGACCTCGCGCGGAGCAGAAGGAGGCCTCTGGGTTGGCCGGCGCAACCGCGTCGCCGCTGCCATGTCCGCCGCCGTGCAAAGTGGGATTTCAGACTCAGGGGGGTCGAGTTCGGGGGCGCAACATGTGTTCTAGGTCGGAGCGGACCTAGTGGGGATCTTCTCCGTCGGGGTATCGCCGCTGTTGAGCCGTCCGCCGCCGCTAACCCTAGCCTCACCCGCTCAGCCACCGTCGCTGCCGCGCGCCGCGGGCAGGCATCCCGCCGCCCCAACCGCACCACCACCACGTGCAGCTTGATGAGCCAAGTCGCTGCCGTCACCCCACCGCCCGCCTTGCCACCCTACCAACCACCTCAGCGCCGCCGCCGCTACACACTCCACCTCTCCACGCCTCCACACAGCGTCGAAATCGCCGCCAGCCACCGCTCCGTCGGGCCGCCATGGCCGGAGCTTCCAAGCCGCTTCACCCAACCACGACCTCTCCACCCAATTCAACCACGCAGCATGCTTCACTAGGCATCAGTGAAGCTCGAGACCACATCATCCGAGCCAAAGCCGCAGAGCATGCGCGCTGCCGTCGTGTCTCGCCGTTGGCCAAACCACCATCGTGTCGGAGTGGGGGAAGAGAAGGAGAAGAAGGGGAAAAGATAGCCGAGCGCATGTTCTAGAGTGAGGGGAAGGTGCTGAGGTAGAGCCAAGCTGCTGGGGAAGGCCGGTTTGTCGTCGCCGCCTCGCCACTGTGCGTTGCCGTCGGCCGAGACGCCATTGCCAAGGGGAAGATCAGGAGGGGTGGAGATAGACGAGAAGGGGTAGCCG
The DNA here is from genome assembly GCA_900205405.1 of Echinochloa crus-galli. Taxonomy (NCBI): domain Eukaryota; kingdom Viridiplantae; phylum Streptophyta; class Magnoliopsida; order Poales; family Poaceae; genus Echinochloa; species Echinochloa crus-galli. The sequence goes on from OAMR01000288.1 coordinate 969,598, forward strand.
CCCGTGCGTTCTAGCACGAGGTGAAGCTGTTGGGCTAGCGGCAAGACGAAGGGGAGGGCCATGAGAATGCATATCCCACTGTTAGAAAATGTATGAGCAACGTGCAGGTCAAGTTAAGGTACGGTATTTCGTTAATAGAAAACAGTCCGTGAACGCCACGGCATGTGCACCCCAGCCATAATCCAGCACGTGTCCATCCAAATAAGGCACGTTTGTTGGGCACCTTCATATGTTAGCACTAACACATGGCTGTGCTAGGTAATCACTTTCTGCGCGGGGTACATGTGCCCACTCTTGACTTTTTTTTTACCAACAACTCTTTTTTTGTTATATTAAAGCAGCATTCTTACAACAAGGCCCTTGGCAAAGGAGCCAATTACATCGGGGTCCAAAGGACTCAAACACAAACCCGCCACCGGAAGCAGATCGCCGGCGGACAGCTGCAACGGCGAAAGCCGCGTGGAGCCGTATGAGTGAAAGGGCCTCGCGAAGCAGAGGCTTGAAGTGGATGCGGACGACGTCGAGGAAGAGCATCACCGGTGAACCATGGATGAAGTTGCAAGAGCAGTCGCCGACGAGAAGAAGTCGCTGTCCACAGAGCCGGTGGGAGGCTCACTACCGAGACGATGACGGAGGGCGTTGAGCCAACTCGATGCCGATTGAAGAGTAGCTGCTTGGGGCTTGGTGGTGGTGGAAGTGCAGACCGGATCTTGGGGGCGACGCGAACAGGGCGAAGCAAGAGGGGAGGGAACAAGATCCGGCGGATGGAGGGAGGGAGGAGGATTATTTAGCATACCTCGAAGGCGTCGGCGGCGGCGAGGTGGCCGAGGAGAACCACGGCGACGACGACGAGGACGACGACGAGCTCCGGTCGAAGCATGCAGCTAAGAACTACTACAACGAGCAATACTACTAGGAGCAAGTATAAACACTATACTACAGGGAGAGGGGGCCCGCTCCTTCCCACTGCGACGAGCTCGCCGGAGCAAGCTCGCCGGAGATGGGGAGGGGGCCGACCGGAAAAGGGCTGGGAGCGGCTGGGAGTTCGTTTCTTTTAAAAAATATTGAACCATATAAAATTCACATCAGGATATACCTATAAAATTCATTTAGGATACACTAACACTATTCTCCCACAACAGCTGCCACTTCAATTATTGCGCTCTCGCAAGAGAAACTGGGAACCGCCAGCCAACTACCAACAAATCATGTATATACGAAGAGTTGATATGATAGCTGAATAAAATACTTTTTTACTTAATAAAATACTCTTGGGATGTTTACTGAATAGTACCAAGAAACAGTACCGCGGCGATCCAAAACATTCTAGACTTGTTCCAAAAAAATATATGACGAGATACCAGTTAACAATTTGTCTAATTTGTACAAGGTCATGGTTTCCCATCATCAAGCTCAAACTCGGCCGGCTCTACGGATAAGCATTAGTGCCCTTTTGCTACTGGTCAGACACTATTAACAAAGTGGTTGGCGTAGGTTGTGGCTGGTATGCTCACACGATGTCTGTCTCCATCTCACAAGGGAACACCTGTTTTGTTTAACATCCCGTGGATCACAAGGCAAAATCTCTTCAAGTTTGACCATGCAATCCCTTCTTCAGGTCGCGTTCTGAATAACCATTGTGCAAGCAACACATAATTGAGCCCAAATCGACTTCGGTTTGATCACTCATAAATCATAATTTCACTGACAAATCATCAATAGAGAACACAGATGTTGCACTCGACCCAATTATATGCGTTAAACACTGAAAGAGCACCGATTCAAGCACATTTTATTTATCAACAAGTGCACAAACAACGAACGGATCAATCAAGAACATTTGCAATAATAATGCACTAACCAGGTAAGCAACAAGGCGATGAACGAAGAAGAAGGGAAGAAGAACGGCAGCTCTCACACTGGCCGGGTGTAGCTAGTAGCCGGACGGCGGCACGGGCGTGTACCACCTCCCGGCCTCCTCGTCGATGGTGTCGGCGGGCCGATGCAGCAGGGCGTGGAGCAGGACGACGACGAGCCCCACGAGCAGCGAGATGAGGATGTTGGAAGTGGCGCCGGTGAGGAGCAGCAGGACGAGCGTGACCGCGGAGAGCACCGCGATGACGACGCCGTCGCCGACGGGGCGGCCGCAGACGAGCAGCGCCTGGTCGGCGTCGCGGTCGCGGAGGAAGTAGAGGAAGAGCCAGGCGGCGAAGCAGGCGAGGAAGACGAGCAGGGAGACGGGGTGCCAGAGGAGGGAGGCGAAGACGACGGCGAGCACGGCGAGCGCGTAGTTGGCGGCGAAGTGCGCGAGGTTGGCGCGCGCGCGGCGGTAGGCGTCGGAGAGGCCCCGCGGGACGGAGAGCGCGCCGGGGTCCGCGAGCTCGCGCCAGGGCCGGCGCGTGGCGAGCGCCGAGGCGCCGCGGGCCTTGGCGCGGGAGATGAAGTCGAGAGGGTAGGTGGAGGGGGAGGAAGAGGAGGAGGAGTCCCCCGGCGGCGGGGTGGAGGAGGAGGAGGTGGGGATGGTGCCGTACTTGGACATGGATGCGGGCGGAGGCGGTCGTCGGCGCCGGCGGAGAGGGTGGGAGCGCGGTGGGGTAATGGGATTGAGCTTGACGTGAAGCAGCTGGATTCTGCAGGGGAGGGTATCCAATTATGGTTAGAGAGGTGTGAGTGGGGACATACAGCTTGGTGGATGTGTACGTGTGGCGCCATACAGACCGTTGATTCTTGATTTAGCCTGTGGATGAATGGGCTTGTTTGTACGGAGAATTTTGTCGTGGGCTAAGTGAAATGATGCACCAAAGCCCTGTTTGGCCCGTGAAATGCTTGATTGGGCTGGTGGTCTTCCACTCTTCCTTAGCTATCCTACCGTCTTCACCATGGCATCCGTCCCTGCGGTCACCAACAACAACAGTGCATACGAGAACAATCACCGGCATCGCCATGGGCCATGGAAATAACCACAAACCAGCAATGCACTACTGTACTAAGTAGTTTGACCACGGAGTTCGGTATAGAACCTCTGTCACGTCTCAAAAGCAAAATCTCACGGGAAACATTCGTTTTCTGGACAGATCATCAACAAGGCAAATTCCTTCCGATTTGGCCACGCAGTTCTTTCATAACGCATTGTCTTCTGAATAAACCATGTGCAACTGCCAAACAATGGAGCCCAAATTGATACTAATTGATCACTCCCAGAACAACATATTATAATCTAAAGAGAATGAATATCTGCACGGCATAAATATACAGAGAACACAGATTTAATGAGCACAGTATTGTTTCCGAGCAACTGCACAAATTGATCAAGCACATCTGCAATATCCACGAGCCAAGCACCAATACAATTCCAAAAAAAGATCGACTAGGAATAGGAGGCTACTAGCAGCACGTCACGCTAAGTTAGTTTGTTGACGGCGGCGGGGGCGTGCCGCACCGCCCTGGCGCCCTGCCTCCTCGTCGTCGTCGCCGCCGCCGTCGGCGTGGACCAAAACGAGCAGGATCCCGACGGGCAGCGAGGCGAGGACCCTCGCCGTGGGCTCCGAAAGCACCGCCAGCAAGAGCGAGAACATCAAGAGCACGCGCGAGACCTTGCCAGGCGATGTGGCCAAGTAGCTGATAACAATCGGGAAGGTGATGGGGTGCCAGGTCAGCATGGAGACCGAGACGACGACGACGACGGCGAGCTCGTAGTTGGCGGCGAAGCGCGCGAGGTTGGCGCGCGCGCGGCGGCGGGCCTCGGGGAGGCCCCGCGGGACAGAGAGCACGACAATCGGGAAGGTGGATGGGGTGCCAGGTCAGCATGGAGACCGAGACGACGACGACGACGGCGAGCTCGTAGTTGGCGCGAAGCGCGCGAGGTTGCGCGCGCGCGGCGGCGGGCCT
>OAMR01000288.1:978269-1020311 GCA_900205405.1 Echinochloa crus-galli
GTCGGCGTCGCGGTCGCGGAGGAAGTAGAGGAAGAGCCAGGCGGCGAAGCAGGCGAGGAAGACGAGCAGGGAGACGGGGTGCCAGAGGAGGGAGGCGAAGACGACGGCGAGGACGGCGAGCGCGTAGTTGGCGGCGAAGTGCGCGAGGTTGGCGCGCGCGCGGCGGTAGGCGTCGGGGAGGCCCCGCGGGACGGAGAGCGCGCCGGGGTCCGCGAGCTCGCGCCAGGGCCGGCGCGTGGCGAGCGCCGAGGCGCCGCGGGCCTTGGCGCGGGAGATGAAGTCGAGAGGGTAGGTGGAGGGGGAGGAAGAGGAGGAGGAGTCCCCCGGCGGCGGGGTGGAGGAGGAGGAGGTGGGGATGGTGCCGTACTTGGACATGGATGCGGGCGGAGGCGGTCGTCGGCGCCGGCGGAGAGGGTGGGAGCGCGGTGGGGTAATGGGATTGAGCTTGACGTGAAGCAGCTGGATTCTGCAGGGGAGGGTATCCAATTATGGTTAGAGAGGTGTGAGTGGGGACATACAGCTTGGTGGATGTGTACGTGTGGCGCCATACAGACCGTTGATTCTTGATTTAGCCTGTGGATGAATGGGCTTGTTTGTACGGAGAATTTTGTCGTGGGCTAAGTGAAATGATGCACCAAAGCCCTGTTTGGCCCGTGAAATGCTTGATTGGGCTGGTGGTCTTCCACTCTTCCTTAGCTATCCTACCGTCTTCACCATGGCATCCGTCCCTGCGGTCACCAACAACAACAGTGCATACGAGAACAATCACCGGCATCGCCATGGGCCATGGAAATAACCACAAACCAGCAATGCACTACTGTACTAAGTAGTTTGACCACGGAGTTCGGTATAGAACCTCTGTCACGTCTCAAAAGCAAAATCTCACGGGAAACATTCGTTTTCTGGACAGATCATCAACAAGGCAAATTCCTTCCGATTTGGCCACGCAGTTCTTTCATAACGCATTGTCTTCTGAATAAACCATGTGCAACTGCCAAACAATGGAGCCCAAATTGATACTAATTGATCACTCCCAGAACAACATATTATAATCTAAAGAGAATGAATATCTGCACGGCATAAATATACAGAGAACACAGATTTAATGAGCACAGTATTGTTTCCGAGCAACTGCACAAATTGATCAAGCACATCTGCAATATCCACGAGCCAAGCACCAATACAATTCCAAAAAAAGATCGACTAGGAATAGGAGGCTACTAGCAGCACGTCACGCTAAGTTAGTTTGTTGACGGCGGCGGGGGCGTGCCGCACCGCCCTGGCGCCCTGCCTCCTCGTCGTCGTCGCCGCCGCCGTCGGCGTGGACCAAAACGAGCAGGATCCCGACGGGCAGCGAGGCGAGGACCCTCGCCGTGGGCTCCGAAAGCACCGCCAGCAAGAGCGAGAACATCAAGAGCACGCGCGAGACCTTGCCAGGCGATGTGGCCAAGTAGCTGATAACAATCGGGGAAGGTGGATGGGGTGCCAGGTCAGCATGGAGACCGAGACGACGACGACGACGGCGAGCTCGTAGTTGGCGCGAAGCGCGCGAGGTTGGCGCGCGCGCGGCGGCGGGCCTCGGCGAGGCCCCGCGGGACGGAGAGCGCGCTGGGGTCCGCGAGCTCGCGCCAGCGGCGGCGCGCGGACGCCGGAGACGACGACGCGCCAGGGGCCTTCTTGTCGTCGGCGCAGGAGGTGGAGTCGAGCGCGGCGGAGGCGCCATCGGGCGGCGGGGTGGAGGCGGGGAAGGTTCCGTACTTGGACATGGCTGGCTGTGGGCTGTGGCTGGACGCCCGCCGGCGCCGGAGAGGAGGGGGCAGCTAGCGTACGCGACCGCGGCGCGGTGAGTGAACTTTGACGAGGTTGCAGTCAACACGGATGGTTATTTGCCAATGCTACTGACTACTGTGAATGTGTGGTAGCGTGTAAAGGTTCAAGTCGTTGACGATAATTCTACTGTGAATGTATGAATTTTCGATGGGTATTGCCGTATTGGGTTCGTTCAAATGGCGACATGCACCAAGCTTATTATTTGTGGCGGGCTGAGAAATTTCCATGTCCACCACCATCCGGCGCGGCACGGCACTCCGTCCGTAGTAGTGGAAGATACACGTACGGGTTATCATTTGTAGAAATATTTTTTTTCATGATCTTTTGAAATTTTTTGACGTCCATATTTTTTACGTGATATGACCATTTGCGTCCCTTTTAGCAAAATGACCATCTATATCTTCGGCCAGCTATATATTTCAAAATTTAAGATTTACGCCTTCATAGTATGGTGATGTGAAAGCAGTGAATTTACAGTTCTACTCACCATGGTCTAAGTGCGTGTCAAAGGCAATGAAATGCGTCCTCTAAGAGATGCCATATACTCCATCTGTCTACGATATAAGAATTTATAGTTTAGCTTGAGAGGATGTGGTTTCAATTCATCATGCATTAAATTAGATAAACTACTTTACCGCCCCCCCCCCCCCCCGCGGTCGTCCCCGCAGGCGACTCGGGGCTCCCCGGATCCTCGCCGCCGGCCCGGCTCTCTCCTACACCCCTCCTCGCCGTCGCCGAGCGGCCGGCCGGAAGCCGGCGCCCGCGAGGAGGGCGACGGCGGGCTCTCGTCCGGCCTGAGGAGGCCGCGTCGTGCGGGCGGCGCCGCCTTTCTTCTCCGGCGTGGCTTGGCTGCTCCGGCGTCGGGGTGGCCGGATCCGTGGTGCCCCGAGCTGGATCCGTGGCCCACCATGGTGGATTTGCTGCTTGGGGGTGGAGGCGGCGCGGATCTGAGTGTCCATGGTGGTGGCGGCGGCGGCCGTCGGCCAGCCTGCTGCGGGGCTGCGGCGACGCGGCAGCGGTGACGGCCAACGGCGCGCGAGGCGGGAGGCCGCGCGCAAGGCGAGGGGTAGCCGCGGCGTGCGACGGCGGCGACCGGTCTGCGCGTGGGCCTGAGGGTCTGGGCGCGCGGCCTACTACGGCGTCGCTGGCTGGCGGCAGGCGGTGGGCCTGGTGGTTTCTGGTGCAGGCGGCTCTGTTCGGCGACGCTAGGGCTATCTCGGGCTTCTCCGAGTTTTTCCATGGAAGAAGCAGGCGGTGGCTGGGCTGCTCGGATCTACGGAGTCGTGGCCTCCTCGCGGTGGGCGGCGGCGTGGGCGGCGGTGGCTCGCTGATGGGTGGCGGTTCTTGGCGCCTACCTTGCCTTGACTAAGTTCTGGGGAAGGATTGGGTCGCCGGTGATCGTTCCCGGAGGGAGTTTGGATTCTCTTTTGACAATCAGATGTGTATAAGAGACAGGCTCCCTGCGTGATCTTTGATTTTCCAGGTGAAAACCTTTCTCTGGCTGATCGGAGGGGCGACGACGGCGGCTTCAGCGTCGTATACTTCTTGGAGACGTCGTCTTTGGAAATCAAGGGATCAGCTTCTACTGGAGGAGCGGTTTGAGGAGCGTTTGGAGGTTGTTTGGAGCATGGACGGAGAGGAAGATTGAAGCTTAGTCTTTCTTTTTCTTTTCCTTTTCTGTTAGTGTGTTTTCCTCTTGTTTTTTGGTTTACCTCGGTGTGAGGTTTAGAGTCTAAGTGCTCTGGTGTCGTGTAACCTTTGGCCGTATATATCCACTTGTGGGTATAGAGGCTGGGATTTATTCCTTAATCTAAAAAAAAGTTTAGCTTGAGAGTGTATTTGGCACGGCTTTGACCCCTTTAAAAATAGCTCCGTCCCTGACTTATATGGTGGATCCCAACACTTGTGTAAAAACGTTTGATAAAACAGCTTATTTTCGTTGAGAAGGTTGGGATTTGGGAAAGAGTGGAAAAGTCATGAAAAAGTCACTTTTTTTCTTCTTCTTGCTACTAGTTCATTTTTGCAAACGGCTTCAAGTTCAAGGTGCTTCGAGGCTAAGGACATGTTTATCACTACCACAAACTTGATCTCACTCGCGCATACAAATCATCTGAAGAGAATAAAATGTGAAGTCACTTTATTTTCTGAGCAAGTGCACAAGCAAGCCGATGAAGGGCACCTGCGATCGAAGAGTTTCCCGGGCCACGAAGTAGATCCAACATCCAAGAGGACCACGGGCAGGCACCTGGGGCCTCCCCAGAGCAGGGAGGCCGAACAACGACAAGGAAGGCGAGCTCGTATAGTTCCCGGCGAAGCGCGCGCGCGGCGGCGGGGGAACCCCGCGGGACGGAGAGCGCGCGCGGATCCGCTAGCTCGCGCGCGCCAGGGGCGGACGCGCCGCGAGGGCACCAGTGTCGAGCGCGCGCTGTGGACGATGAACCCTCGGGCGGCGGGGAAAGTTCCGTAGTTGGACATTGGTGGCCCTGGGCTCTTCTGGCTGGATGCGCGCGGTGGCCGGCGCCGATGAGAAGGGGTACTCCGTAGTCGGCGCACTCGAGCGCGCGCGGCAAGGTGTGAAAACAATGGTTCAAATGGTGGGCTCGAGGGCAAATTTTTGGGCCGTCCATACTGAAGTTTTGTATTGGGCTTGGTATGGGTTTCTATTATGGGCTTTTATTTTTGAGAGGCAAGATTACCAAATGTTCATTGTTCCTTGTCAGTATAAGAAAAGTCAACCATCCATCTGCAGCTCTGCAGGATAAACAATTTGACTTGAAGCTCTGCAGGAAGTACAGTAAGTTGGGTGGCTAAAATTGCAACTGGACCGTATGTTCTTGTCCATTGATGATCAGCCGCATTCTGCCATGCTGTTCCATGTTTCTATCTTATATGCTCACACTTAACTACTGCCTTTTTTCCTCTCTTTCTACACTGACAGTATGGCACACTTGAACGGTCACTACGGGAAACCGGATGTTTGCCGCGCACTCGGCAAACTCCGATATACACTCGGTAAAGGGGACTCGGCATAGCTCGTATTAGCAAACACCCCCGTGCAGAATCCGACACTAGACAAAATAAAGCACTAACGGACGGCCGCGGACGGTACGTTGGCGTTCGCGGCCGTCTGTCAGTGATAACGGAGTGTTTGCCGAGTGCTGCACTCGGTAAATACTGCGGTCTTTGCCGAGTGTTAGGTCCTACTGTATCTCACCAGTGCTCCTGTAAGCTGTACCTGTATGTAGTTGGAATACTCTTCCGGCGTCAATGCCACTGTAGAATGGACCCGCCTTTGAACATAGCTACTACTAAGAGAATATATGCCGACATAGGTTCCTGCACCCCACTTTGGGCTCAAGAAAGAAATATGGACCCATGATGGGTACAACGTGATCGGTATGCTCTAACATTGGTGTAAGTCAAGTCTGTACAATGAATAGTAGTTGAGTTGCAACGAGAACAATGAATTAGTTAGTAGGTTGCAACGAGAACAATGCTCGCTGTCGGGATCTCTTTTTCCTGTCTCTAATGTTTTCCTTTTGATTTTTTTTTAGTTCTGAGTGAGACACCATGCTACAAATTATCAAGCTTAAAGGCACAAACTTCTTTGACATGAAGGTTACCTCGCTCGTCATTGATTTCCATTCTGATTAATTTTGAACAAATTCGTTGTGTGCTCATTTTTTTCTTCAACAAATTAAGATATACGTAATTTACTCCAGTACGAATTAATTAAATACCAGTGTCGTTTTCAACCTGACACTTAATTCGAACAGGGAAAATAGGGGAAAACCTCAATTGTTTTCCCTTGCAAGCAAATACTAATAGCACTATTGAGGAAGGTAATTTTATAGTTGTGATAGGCGAAGTGTGTCACAATTCTTGAAAATGAAAAGGTTGTAGTACCCAGCAAGGTATTCAAATAAATTTATGATTCTGAATCAGATTGGAAGTACGTGTTTCTGTAAGACCCCAAATTTTAAGATCAAATTACTTAGAACTGCCTAAGCTACTGACTAGATCGTAAACTCAGTCCATCAGTCTAGATTATAAAATTGCAAGACTAGAATCAAGATTCAAAAACTATGGTAACTGGTGCAAAGCTGCCACGTAACATAGTGATCCAGAATAACATATGTAACATGGTGTGGATAAATTATGTTATTGAACAGAGGTAACCCCACTATCCCACTAAACGAGGCGAGGGTGTTATCTTAGCATAAGTGCTGGCCAATAATTTCGTCCAGTAATACTATTCTTCAAAAAGTTGCACTGACTAATGATTTCATCACTTGGTGCCTCACAATAGAATCATATCTAAAGCTCTCCTTTAGGTCTGCCAGACCTAACCCAGTTCTTTGACCACTCTGTCTAATCATATCCTTGATGTAAAGCAAGAACAGAAGCATGCAAACTGCAATGGCCAAATAGGAGAGCGTCAGCCTCAGCCTTAACCTCTGTGTGGCTTAATCATACCGCGCGATAGCTCCTTAAACAAGTGATTGGATTGTGATTAGTCACTTTTGTGGGCATATATGGGCTTTTGGTCTGGGTCTCTAGTCACATCATTGCTCGGAAGCAATGGCCAAATAGGACAGCGTCAGCCCCAGCCTTAACCTCTGTGTGGCTTAATCATCATACCGCGCGAGAGCTCCTTAAACAAGTGATTGGATTGTGATTAGTCACTTTTGTGGGCATATATGGGCTTTTGGTCTGGGTCTCTAGTCACATCATTGCTCGGATATGATCAACAATTGCTGATGATATACAGTTGGGTAGTATTGAATTTTGGTGAACTGAAAGAAGTGGACCTTGTTGGCATTTGAATTGCCCACAGGGACCTATTATCACTCCAATTGCAGATTTGCAGATATATCCTGTGCTTTGCAGCCAATCCTAAAGAAAATCCTAACTATTTCATGTGACCTAGGATAAAGGAGATCTTCAGGCAAAAATTGCGGCTTTGAACAATATCTACAAGATTGGTAGAGATTTCTTTTTCATTTGCATCTATTCAAATTCCAAAAGTTGGCTAGAAGCTTCATATCTACCATATGTGTATCAGTATATATGTATATAATACCATTTTAGATAGAAATAATATTATATATGTGTACTGTTTGATATTATCTTAAATATAAATAATGTTATATTATAAAATTGTTTTCATAATAGATGTGGTACTGCCTATATTGTGTTATCACTCCATGGTCAACCTAAAAAAGGTTTGATTTAGGATATACTTGTATTTATTTGCGATCCAAAGAAGTAACTATCGTAGCATACAAACTATAAAGATACTCCCACCACATCATAAATAGTAATAATTTTAGTTTTTTTCTAGACAGATTAGTGTCATGGGCAAATGACCATGCTATCTCTAGTAATTGTCTCAAATTCAATTTAGACGTGGATGTTGTTTAAGTTTCATAGGTTAGTTACTACATGCAAATAATTATCTCTATTGAAGGATAAGACATACTAAGTAGTAGTCATGATTGTACTCTTTCTGCGGATTCTTCGAATATCATAATTACACTATTCATAGGGTCGATGGAGTATATCATTCCTTTTATTTCTTCTACACTAATATAAATTGTATCTAGCTTTATTCTCCTTCGAGAGGCTATATAAATCATTGCTATTATTTTTCAAGTAGGACATACGCCAGGCACCTACATGAACGCAATACACTACACACTTACGTACTGCCTACACTAGCTAACCTATACACTTGAAAAATCAAATTCTAAGTTTAGGTCTGCCTACACTACACACTTACATACTTATTCCCTTAGTCCCTCCATCCTATAAAGAGTGCAATTCTAAGTTTCAGAAAAAGTTTCACAAAAGAATACAATTCCACAATAACTAAATGTTTTATATTTCTAAAATATATAATTATCTGCATGCACTAACAACCATTTGTCCAAAATGGGATGGATTAAGATGGATGTTAAAAGTAGTATGAGTTTTTCCAACAACATTAATCTATCTAAAAACCAGAATTGCACTTTTAATAAAATGGAGATAGTATATTATGTATATGTACTTGAACACCTGTTCGATAACTTGTACTGTAGTGTGCTGGTGGGAAAACGCCGTCTCAACCGCCGGCATTGAACTACTCCGTATTTCTTTAGCACGTGCATATCTCTATTTCGGAGTGCTTTGTCACGTGCAGCTGGATAGATCATACTCGCCTCAGAGCAACTCCAACAGACTCTCCAAAATATTCTCTAAATATAGAGTTTTTTCTCCTTTGTATAATATAGAAAAGCATCTTTTTTAAGATGGAAACCAACAGACTCTGTAAACTAGAGTCTCTATTTTAGGTGGACCCCACCTGTCATAGCTCATCTTCTCCCATGTCCTCCTCCTTTCCCTGCCTGGCTGCTCCTGTCTCCGTCCGCCCCCTCCCTCCTCCTTTCTCTCTCCCATCTCGCCCCCTTTCCCGTGCTTGGCTGCTCCCCCAGCGAGCCAAGGCCAGCGGCTGGCGGCAGCGGATGGCCGGGGCGCTTGGGGCGGCGGCGCACGGGCGGCCGCGGCAGCAGCACGAGCGGCGCGCGGGGTAGGATGTGAGTTGTGGAAAAACTGCAATAGTTGTGAGCTGTAACAAAAGCTGAAAGCCATTTGATAAAACCAGCTGTGAAACAATAGGTTTGTTAAGAAATATATACCTATAATGACCTTGAAAGGTCGTATAACACTAAGTTATTCATTAAATAAGCATTTTAGAAAGATAAATTTAATTTCTTTTAAGTTGTATATCCAACATTATATATGGTCCACATCCAAAATGATAGAATTTTACAAATAATATATGTCTCATATAATAATATTCTCCGTCAACATAATAATCCCCCTCTTGCACTCATCAAAGCATCAATTATCCTAGTGTGAATTATGGTATCTTCATTCTCCACATTAGTAGGTTTCTCATCTTGTGTGTTGTGGCGTGGTAGTTGGTTGTTCTATCTCATCATTCGCACCACATCTATCAAACTCCTTATCAGCTAGATTGCTATCATGGATAAAATTGCACTGGGTCAACCACGCGTGCGCCGCCTAAAGTTTGATGCCCGGAATCTTTTGGCAACTAAAGGCCATGCAAATTTCGCTTTCTACTTGAGTGAGGCCCAAAATTTGATTTTTGTCTTTGCTCTAAAAAAATGATTTTGCCATGCCGGCGCGGCGCTAACCTATATGGTTATATAGCTGCCCGCCGACGGACGATCATGCATGCTAAGATAATTACAGGGTAAATAAAGGGTTTCTTAATCATGATGTTTCTGTTGAATTTGGCATCTCACATTCCTGTTTCCCAGTGCCACATTAATTTGCCGTTTTATTTCAAAACCATATATATGTGATAATTTTAGCGCTCCTCTCTCATCTACACTCTCTGACCTAACAAAGAATACAATTCTGACTATATAATTGTACATCACTCGTTCAGGTATTTGTATTTTTTTTGTTGGGAGTGAGTATGTGCCAGGCACTGCCAGTAGACAATAGACCAATACTAGAAGTGTAAGGGCAGTCCCAACCCAGTGACTAGGATGGTGTTCATAAAATTAAATGAACGGCCACCTAGGATAGAAGATGATGTGACAGCTGATTAAATGAAGAAAGAGAAGGAAACCGGGTCTTGCATGAGACATGGTGTCTACACACTATTCGAGACAAGACGTGAGAGAACTAGCATTAAATTGGAAGAGTGGTGTTTGTATTGGGAGTGTAGTGTCTACTACTAATTTTTTGGTGATGTGGAGGCTATGTAAATCATATCTAATATTTTGGGTTGGGATTGCCCTAAGTAAAAACCAATATTCTTAACTTTCTCTACACGACTACAAGGGAATGTACAACTATGTGAATGTCTAAGTATATGAAGCCTTTTGGTTTCTTAGCGCACATTTCGATAAGGGAAGAGGATAACTATTCGAATGCTCCATGACATATGCATAGGTAACCGAGCAAGCGCTGGGTACGATATATGCTTGGTGCATTTGAGAGAGATGTATGTACTCTATCTGTATACTAGTGAATAGTGATGTTCTGCTATACAACTTCGATATGGGCGGGCGGCTAATCATGGATCATGCACAATGCATATGTTGTACATGCAAATTCACTACGAAAGCGTGTGGAAGGCATGATTGCAGCCAAAAGCAGGAAGAGGTCCCATCACCTTATTTATTCCTTGGTAGCACGGCGAAAACAACCGGCCTGCTGCATCTAACGACCTAATCATCATCATCATCGCAGCGCTGGATCTACATGCATGCCGACTCTCCCATTTTGAGATGAAAAAAAAAATCCATGACTTTGTTTCACACACACACACACACAAGAATCTTCTATGACTTGTTTGTAACAGAAAGTATACTGCATCCGCATATGCCAGCTCAGCTTCTATATGTTTTCTTTTTACGAAACAGGAGGCCGGGGCAATGCTGCGCTGATTCTTCCTCGGGAAAAAAGATATGCATTGATTTAATACGTTAAGGAAATGAATAAATCAATTAATAAATACTATAGAAAGACAAGACTCTAGCAATATAAGAAACAAATACTCCAGCTCTGATGATCTGGTTGCTGATAGCCGGGACGCCATTCTATCTGAAACATTTCCTTGTTCCTGCTATAGGCTACATACAGCTAGCGTCACCCTGCATCTGAAACACTTCATATACAGCTGGTTGAGTTTGAGGCGGCCTCACTCTGGAGGTCACAAACTAACACACAACCATCGTCACTTCTCTCGCAGCCCGATCCAGAGCGCCGATCGACAATCATCGATCGGAGCCACCAACTAACCATCCGGCACGTACGCGATGTGGACCGGTGGCGCTCCTTCGCCGGCGTCCGTCGGCTCCGTCGCGGCGGCGCTGCTCGTCGCCGCCGTCATCGTGCGTCTCTTCATCCCTCGTCTGTGGCCGTCGACAGGAATTGTGCGGCCACGGGGGACGGCGGCGAGCAGCGCTGCCGGAGGAGCACGGCTCCCTGCCGGCTCGCTGGGGTGGCCGCTCCTCGGCGAGACGCCGGCGTTCATCTTCGCCGCGTATTCCCGGCGCCCAGAGTCCTTCGTCGAGAAGCGCAGCCTCCGGTGAGCGATCAGTACGTGAGCTATAGCTGTAATTGCTCGATCGATTTAAGAATTAATCTGACGGTGGATATATTATTCTGCCATCTCGATCGACGATGAACTGCAGGTACGGGAAGGTGTTCACGTCGCACCTGTGGGGCTCGCCGGCGGTGGTGAGCGCGGACGCGGAGGTGAGCCGCGCGGTGCTGCAGGCGGACGCGTCGGCGCGACTACAATTACTGCGCTGCCGGGAGTACTTGTTGATTGTTGTGTGTCCATAGACCATAGTATGTAGCCCGGCCGGCCATGCACGTGTAGATGGATGGATCGGAGCTAGGGGTCGCCGGTGGCACACGTGTGCCGGTGGCCTCGGGCACGCGTGCGCGCCCCATGTCGCTGCCATAGGGAGGTCCCGGCCGGGGAATCCATGGGCGCCGTACGTGCGTGTGGTGTGGATGCGACAGGCGAGGTCGTCAGTGGTGATGCTTCTTGAATTGGGAGTTAGCATTTGTCCACACATGCAAATGCCAAAAGGAGTCATGGATGGTATTGCTTGCCATCGCAAGGGTCACCTACAACTTGGAACCATATGCGGCCGTGCTCTGCTCACACTAGCTAGCGATATGTTTGGATTGAGGGATCGATAGAGAGGGTGGGAGTACGTAGTGGGATAATACGGATAGGGATATAATTGGTAGAGTACGTCAGTATGAATTGACGAAGGGCCCAGATAGAGTAGTTCACTAACAACGGGATAAAATATCCCAAACCCTCCATCACCGTCCAGACATCGTTGTCTGTCCAATCTTTATATCTGTATACCTTAGCCATGAGTTGTTTATCAGTACATATCCAGCATGGAAAACCTATGAAATCGTTTTGATCAACACACACCACAAACTGAGCCACCTGTGTTTACATATTCTGTTGAGTGTTGACATTTCAATGGCAACAATTATATTGGATTCAGTCTGATGTTCTTAGTGAGTAGTCGGTGTTGAGCAGCTAACTTTTAATTTTCTGCCCTAACTTTCATCTAATTTAGTTTATATCAATGCCATGCATGTTCTGCAGATTGTGTTTGAAATCCTAGTGAGGGCGCTGATAGGGCTAGATGAAGGACACGAAATGCAGTACCTCAGGCAACAATTCCAAGAATTCATCGCCGGTTTGATATCACTTCCTGTTAAGCTTCCAGGGACCCAGCTCTATCGATCCCTCAAGGTACCTAGCACAAATAGAGCAACAACAACCCTAGCTATATATATCATTTCCCCTTTGGTTTCTTCATGAACCGAAAAACTGCGACAACTATATGACAGCTTCATATATGTGTGCTAATTGGTATTGAAAACTACATAGGCGAAGAAGAGGATGACAAAGTTGATACAGAAGATC
This sequence comes from Echinochloa crus-galli, assembly GCA_900205405.1. NCBI lineage: Eukaryota > Viridiplantae > Streptophyta > Magnoliopsida > Poales > Poaceae > Echinochloa > Echinochloa crus-galli. The sequence goes on from OAMR01000288.1 coordinate 990,589, forward strand.
ATCCAGGAGAAGAGGAACAAAAGGGTCACCGAATGCGAACGTGAGGCGGCTCATCCACGTGACATGATCGACGTGCTGTTGGGCAATGGCAGCGACGAGCTCACCGACGAACTGATATCTGACAACATGATCGACTTCATGATCCCTGCGGAGGACTCGGTGCCGGTGCTCATCACGCTGGCCGTCAAGTACCTCAGCGAATGCCCAATGGCTCTACAGCAGCTGGAGGTCGTATGCTAGCTCTCTTGTTGCCACAAACTCATATCATCTCTGTCTTCAGATACATCATACATTCATATATGCTGATGTGCATTGTCGATGTGATTTTTGTTGACATGCAGGAGGAAAACATGGATCTGAAGAGGCAAAAATCCGGCACGGGAGAAACCCTAGAATGGACAGACTACATGTCGCTCACCTTCACACAGCACGTAAGAAGAACATATACACCCCCCTGCTTATTAGTTCCCGGCAATAGTCTTCATCAGATTGAAGACTGAAAATTGCTTCCAATATATAATAATCCGGCGAGAGATCTCACAGCTGCATGATCACAATGTAATATGTAATGATCCATCTCGATCATCAGGTGATCACGGAGACGCTGCGGCTGGGCAACATCATCAACGGGATCATGCGGAAGGCGGTGCGTGACGTGGAGGTGCGGGGCCACCTCATCCCCAAGGGCTGGCGCGTCCTCGTCTACTTCCGCGGCGTCCACCTCGACGCCGCCGTCCACGACGACCCCCACGCCTTCAACCCCTGGAGGTGGAACAAGGAGAGGACCGACGCCACCAGCGCCGCCGCAGGCGGCTTCACCCCCTTCGGCGGCGGCCAGAGGCTCTGCCCGGGGCTCGACCTCGCCAGGCTCGAGGCATCCATCTTCCTGCACCATCTCGTCACCAACTTCAGGTACAAACAATAATATAATACATCTCATTCTCATCATCAGCTCCCATGGATGCATGTCTGAACTGATGTATCAGAGAGCAGATGCATGCATGTGTGATCGATTGGGTTAATGCCAGGAAGCTTACTCCATGCCCGGTGCATGCAGGTGGGAGGCGGAGGAGGACGCCGCCGTGAACTTCCCCACGGTGAGGCTCAGGCGAGGGATGCCAATTGCAGTCACGCCAAGAACGTGAACCGCAGCAAGTTAATTGCCCATCAGCAGCAACAACGCTCCCCGGCCGTCTGTCCAAAGAGTTTGACTAGAAAAGAAAGCTCATACATACCGTAATCCATGCAAGAGTACTACTGATGCTACACGTGCAACCATTTGAGTACAACTTGAGAGGCACGGTTGTGCGTGTACTTGAGTTGTACTCAAATCGTTGTACGTTATGCAGCTAAATAGGTGAGGTGTACATGCATGTGTAAATGGAGGACAAAAGTAGGTGTAAGTAACTAGGATCGGGTACGTGGCAAGTCCACTGTGCAAGTTACATGGTTTTACTGTTACTCTTTCGGCTACATGCCTGATGGCTCGCTATGCATTCTTTGTTCTCCTTGCCTTTGCTGCTAAAAGATGACCAATCCATTTGGACCAGGCAAATTAAAGAACACTGAATAATGGCACCACAATTCAAAGAACTATGACAACGAGCAGAGGATGGACGTGCTGGCCAACCAGTAGTGCTCTTTGATAACATGATCTGACCATATTGATACCTTAATCGTTTCTGCGCCGGTGATGTTCTAAATAATAATTTATTTTTCAGTTTGGTGGATCGACGGCATGCAAGAACCGCGGCAACCACCATTGCGAAGAAGAGCAAACGACTGAAGCTGATGACTAGGAAAGAAAAACACCACGGCAGCCACCACAAGAACCAGAGGGTTAATCGACAAGAGACTGGCGGCAATGCGTAGGAGGAAATGAAGGGACTAAACCCATCTGAGGACGAACCTGGTCCTCACCCGACAGAGAGGAAATGAAGGGACTCAACCCCATCTTAGACCAGTCTCAGTGCAAGATTTCACTACACAGTTACACAGTTATCTAGAGCAGAAACTAGATAACTGTGCCAAAGGAGTTCCATCACCATGACACCATGACACTCATCTCACATACCATGAAACTCTACCTTCTCTTTCCTATGCCACGTCAGCACATTTAATACCATAAAACTCCCTCTTAGACTGGCCTTAGGACGAAACTTCCTCACCCGACAGAACTAGACAAGGGAGGAGACCACAACAACTCCCGGCCGTGTTTCTTTGAAGGTGAAAAAAAATTTTCACCCCCTTTGACCAATAATTAAGGATATTAAATAAAGTCAGTTTACAAAACTAACTTCACAACATTGAACTATTTCACGGGATCTATCTAATGAGGCCTTTGACGCATGATTAGAGGATGGTTACTGTAGCATTACTGTAGCAAAACATGGCTTAATTAGCCTCATTAGATTCGTCGTGCAAAGTTACACTCATCGCTAAATGGATTTTACAAATAGACTTCATTTAATACTTTATGCATTTAAGATTCCCTTTGGAAAAAATTTTCCCTTCCTCTTTGAAACACGGTCGCAAGGAAAGCTACACGATGCATTTTTATTCAGTTTGACTGGCACCAGAATTCAAAGAACAGTGTGACTGCATCTGCAAGCCGAAGCTGGACGTGCAGGGCAAGCAGGGGTGCTCATCGATCTCATCATCTGATCATAGATACATTAAATCGTTTCTGCGGTGGTGACGTTGTACCAAGATAATTTATTCAGTTTGGTTCCGTACCTGATGCTGTGGATCCATCCAAAACCAAGGAAGATCCACTGGCTGCTACTGCTAGTGTACCTTTCGGGCTGAATTGCTCATATTCATACCGAGGCAAGTGTGAGGGGTTTGTTTGATCCGAGGCATCACCTCATCCTAGTTCAGCATGAATTCATCTCATAATGATGTGATGGTCTGAGCATCACCTTATCTTTGGTTTCTCAGAATGTAACTTAGGCCCTGTTTAGTTCCCGGTCACATCATCAAACTTCTAAAAATTCTCTCTGCAAACTTCACTATTCACATATCACATCAAATCTCTCTCCTCATGCATGGAGTACTAAACGTGGGTAAATAAAAAAATAGTTACATGGTTATGGTTTTGATGTACACGACGAGACGAATCTTTTAAGCCTAATTAGGTCATGATAGGACAATGTTTACCACAAACAAACGAAAAGTGCTACAGTGTTCAATGTGACTTTTTCACTTCACTTTTTACCTTTTTCCAGGAAAACACCCCCTTTGTTGCCCATGTTTATTTTAGCAAAAAAAATACAGACTTTCCATTTTTAAAAATGATTTCCACAGGTCACAGTCTCAGAGTCACAGCAGAGTAGCACTAGCAGCTAGTGCATGATTATTTTGATTTACCAAATTGGATGTGAAACCAAACCGAGGCAACTCACTGAATCCGGATCCCTTCAAGTAATAGACAGTTAAAAAAAAAGGCAGACGCTGGTCACGCGGCTAAAGTACAGATCATGTAGCTAACACAAATAGATCCGTCTCATTCGGACCTTAACAAACAAAAATGCACGGGAAAGGGAGCTCAGTTATTACACAATAAAAATGAGTAAACAGTAACAGAATGGTACTCGGATGCATACACGTTAAGCTAAACTGCAGAAAAGCAATAATTGCAGAAAGGGAGCTCAATTACAAAGTAAAAAAAAGGCAGTAACGAATAACATTAGTATTCCATACATGATGCTAAACTGCAGAAATGCAACAGTTGAAGAAACTAGATCTACTATGAAATTAATGACGCCGTAGATTCATACAGTACCGATGCCCACATTATTCAATGCAAGGAGGAGCCAGAGCTTGCAAACAAATACAGCCCAAGGCATATCATGGGATAACTGAGGTACTGTTTATAAAGATAAAGATCACATGGAAATGCCTAAACGGCAACAGAACAAGATGCTGAGACAACATGAGTTTATACAGCTTAGGTGCCTACCGCCAGGGTTAATTATTAATTTAAAACTATCTGCATGATAAGTAATCAAGTTTAATACAATATACAATCTATGGACAAACAAGTGCACCACCCAAACACTGCAACATACATTTCTTACAACCATGCTAAGCAGCTGGGGCAACTATTGAAGGAACAGAGGCAGGCTTCAGCATCTATCAGATTGGTTAATTATAGGTGGTAAATTAGAACTATTGTTGCCCTTCAAAATTCCAAACCTATTCAGTAGTCCAATTAAATAAACTCTACAAAGAGCACCAGTCAAACAGGGCAGACCTCATGACACCGTTCTTCCATAGCAAATGGAAGCTAAGTACAGATTTTTTGCCCATTTATCCTGCAAACATATCAATTAGTATGTACAAATGGATGGTCCAGCTGAGGTAAGAGTAAAGGGACAAAGAGTATCAAGTCACCTTCACATGTTGGCTGGGGAAAGCAGATGTTCTTAGGGTTTCCTGTGTTTCATCAGCAGGCTTTCTTTTGGGGATGCTCAATATAAACGCTGCCTGATCCCATGTCGCAGCTGTCGAGGTGATGCGAAATCCATTATCCCAACGCCGATGGATACCCTCACTTGGATACAAGAAATCAAGTTCCACAACCTACAACAGAAAATACCAAAAATAAGAATCCCCACTCCACCATGTATATTTCAGCATATATTCAATTTTTTTTTAGGATAGTAGACAAATGGAACAGAAGGCAACCTTAAAGCATACAAGATGTACTATACCTGAGCTGTAAACCCAGCATTTCGAGACATGACTACTGCCCACCGGCTTCCTGCAGTGGCCATAGCAGTAACATAGAAACCCTCCCTCCATTTTTTGTTTATCCACTTGAAGGGAAACGAATCGCTTACTTTGTAGGATTGCTGGGCATATTGTGTTCCTGGAGAGATCAAAGTCAAAACCAATCTACAGAGTATATGCAAGTGCAATAACTTAAACAGCAAGAGCTTCCAATTAAAATCTTGCAATTGCAGCTTGACCAAAAAAAAGCAAGATTAAACTAGTCCGGATTATCTGACTATACAGAACTTCTGGAAATGAAAACGCGGGATTTTGTATGGACAATCTGTCAGTGACATACTGCACCGATGTTACACAATGTTATACTGTATATAGATTTATTCCAGCAAGAATAACTTGGAATCTGTATTGAGTAATGGGGGAAGCTCCAAGGTTCCAAAGAAACAGTACTAGGACACACCAAACATGCAAGTAAAGCTTTTTTCTTCAGCCGTGGTACCAATTGAATTACCTCTTGACATGACCACCAGTGAACTCCCATTGTTTGCACCTGCTAGTGCAGTGATATAGAAGTTTTTCTCCCACTGCTCCATTATCCATTCCTGAAAGTGACACAGACAAAAATCAAAACAAATTCCAAGAAACCAAAGTACATGGCAGCATAATATTAATATGCTACAAATCCTACAACACAAAATAAAAGTTACGATGATATAAACTTGGATTTTGGGGGCAAACATCCTTCGGAAGGGAGCCAGATGACGATGGCTTTGTAGTAGAAAGTGCTATTGAAAGAAGGTGCTAGATGAAGAAGGGGAGTCAGGTGGAACATGAGAGGGATTATTGAGAACTTTATTTTGAATATTCAATGCTTTCCCTCAAACAAATGCTCCTGATCTCCATAAATAGAGCCGGCCCTAACAAAAATGTTAACAAACCCAGTCTAATCTGATTAATACCTCTGATTCATTCTATTTGTCGTTTCAGACAAGGAAACATACCAGATTTAAGGCCAAAATTCCTGTCAGCAACGTCAAATTATTAAACCGGAGGTATTACTACTTTATCCTTAAGGATAGTAGTAGTAGCTAACAAACTAACAGCTGAGGTCAGGCAACAACTAAATGGCAACTGAACAGAGAGTAAGAAGGAAGCCAGACGCGTGGACGCGATCAGCTTCTGTTGGGCATGCCCTTCAGCCCTTTCTCTCCTTGGCCGTGCGCCGTCGTGCAAGCCCAAACCCCATATAACAGCTAAAATACAAAAAAAAAGGCAGTATCTATGTTACCTTGTGAAGAAAATATGGAGAAAGTTCATATACTTGGGAAGTAAATCCAGTGCCAGCATCCATTATCAAAGCCCACAGATTTGAACAAGAGGCGACAGAGCTTATGAACAAGCCATCCTCGTTCCCTTTTGAAATATGCTGTGCTAATCTACTGTCTGCAACATTATAGTGATACCTGCAGGTGAACAATGGTTAGACTGAAGCATTTTCTTTCCAACTAAAGCATACAGGTGATTCATACCTCTGTTTCATAGGCCGCCTGGCATTGTAAACACTAATCCATTGGGTCGCAGGCATCCCCATCCTAATCTTCTTCTTAGGTTGCTCATCATCATCTTCCTCCATCATAAGGCGGCCTCTCTTCTGACCTACTTGGTATATAAGCTGGTAAAAATTCACAAATCAGTTTATTAGCATCTGTACAGATTCAATCATGTGCAAAAGAGTACAACTTGCAAATAAGCAGTAGCACCCAAGACCCTTGTACAAATGCAATGGCTGGGAGCAATCTTTTAGTTAACAAAAAAGCAACAAGGTTTGAAAGAATAGTACCTTCTGAGCACCATCTGTGTTGATTGGCCTTATGTCTGGGTTTGGACCAACAATGCCATCAAAAAGAGAAATGCATTTTGCATAATTTGGTTCTTCATCAAACTTTAAGTTGACAACATACTCAATAAATTGTCGGAAAGGTTGCGGGCAAAAGCAACACAAAGATTCTGGGGAAGTTGCCATCTTTTTCTTGCAAACAAGGAAACCTTTATTCTCCCCCTGAAATCAATTTGTAGGAAACTCTAGTAACGGGAAAAGAAAACACAAAAGTCAGCAAAGAATATTTCAAACTATAAGCAAACTTCACCTGATATCCTTGCCAAGGAAGGCGACCACGCAGAAGAAAAACAAGTGTGTACGCAAGGGATTCAAGATCATCCCTCCTGCTTCCCGTTCTTCCCAAATGAGCATGCACACTAGCATAGCGCACAGTTCCCCTGTTCAGTTAAAAATTCAAGTATGACAACAACATGTCAGCTTAGAAATAAATCAGAATAAAACCACTACAGTAGAACCCAGTAAAGTATGTGTCTTGCAAACCTAAAGACGTCAGGCCTCTGATCATATTCAACATGCTCCCCTGTACCAGTGTCTTTCCATCTAGTAGCTGTGTTTAAAATCAATGTTAAGTCAAACGAAATAACATGTTTGACGGCCCAATGGCCCAAAATGACACTAGTTTTTTTCTCTGAGCTGGAATTTAAATAAAATCACCTAGACCAAGGTCAACAAGGAAAAGTTTCTTCTCCTCCAGGGTTCCTGGAGGTCCAAGCAAAAAGTTTTCAGGTTTCACATCTCCATGGACATACCTACCATAAAAAAGAGATTTTAGCTATAACTTAATGAACAGTATGTAACATACTCCTTTCTCAAGAGTATATTAGGTACCCTTTTGAATGCATCTTCTCCAATATGGAGATTGCTTCTATGGCAATGCAAGCAACCATTTCAACAGACATACTGCAAATGAAATAAATTGGAATAAATTAATAAACTGAGAAAACTGGAGAACATTAAAGAAAAAAAGGGAACAGCATCAGATACTTACGAGTGGGAGTTATTATTCCAAACATCCCAGAGGCTTGGTCCCAACATGTCCATAATCTGCATAGAGGTATCAGTGAACAGACTTCTCTAGGTAACGAAGTGCCCGAGACATTTTATTCAATAGTCAATGCATATGCATGAGTGCATGACAGGAGGGTTGGGGCCGTGAGGTAGAAAGGGGTTCCGCAATGCATATTATTTACTTCAGAAGCAGTGAATGGAGTTACATAGTATGCAGCACGTTCAAGTACAGTCACCAGTGGATACAATTATTAGAAGACAATTTCTGAGTTGATCAAGCAATCTTAACCTAAAAACTATACTGAAAACTAAGTTATTGATTGGTTTTCAGTAAAACAAATTGCTACTCTGTTTTTGAGACATTTTTTATGCCGACTCATTATGTTTTTAATGATTAAAGACTAGTAATTATATCTTATCTACACCTAATAATATGTTTTAGTGATAATGAGTATTTCAGAAAACTGATGCAGGAGCCAGAAAAGGATTAATTGGATTAAGCATTAATACAAGGAAAATTTTGAAATAATATGGTTACACATCACATTTGTGCTACAAAAATGGGGAAAATATTGTACTTTAGCAAGTGTGCTTGTGAATGCACTATATACAATGGTACAAAACATGAAGGGGCAAAGATTGCATGCTTTATTACCATGATATAATACTGTCCCTGCTTCCCTTTGTAGTGTACTCTTGGCACGCCATGAATTCCACTAAGAGTGCTGCAGGATGGATGTTTTACATAAACACAAAAGTTAACACATAAATTTCAGTCCCAATCACGCAAAAGAGAAAAAATGCAGAACATGGTGCAAGAAAAATAGGACAAAACTTACTTGTACACTTGCCACTCATAAGGAGCACCATAGTTGCAACCTTTGCTGGTTCGATGCTCAAATTTTATTGCAACCTAGTGTGAACGAAAGCATAAAATACTAATGCAACCATGATAGTTTCTCAGTCTTTAAATATAAAAGAAAAAAAAACAGAAAAGGCGTACAGACCTCCAAAGCATTTGCACCAGGTGTCCTGTCACTAATACTAGGAGAGGAAATACGGCGACCGACATATACTTGCCCAAATCCTCCCTTTCCAAGCTTTCTGTCAAGTTTGTAAGTAGGCGAATTGCCGATTTGAACCTGTTCCAGAACACCAGAAAATTATATAAGTCATACCACCAATAGTCCAACACGATATCCTATCCTTAAATCTGATTATTATTGCAAGGGCTCGAGTGTAATTTTTACACCACTATGCATGACAATGAACAAAGATCCATCAAAGTCTACTACAGGAATAGGCCATCTTACATGTAGTTACAAAGAAAGAACTGACGAGTCAAAAGTGTAAGGTTCTTCTGATGATTAGATCTATCATTTTTGCACACGTGCATACCTTATGCTTATTGGGACTTCATCAATCATCACCACACAACAAATGCAGTTACAACAAATAAGACAAACAGCCAAACAGGGCATATCACAAACAAGACCAACCAATAAGGGGGGAAAATAGTGATAATAGTATGCTATCTTCAACAGATGGATTAACAACTCTTATCCCCAGTCAGGAGCAACAACAACAACAACAACATAGCCTTTTGTCCCAAGCTAGTTGGGGTAGGCTAGAGGTGAAACCCAAAAGGTATCCTTATTCTGGGGGTTGTAAAATCATTTTTTCACAAGAAACAGTAACCCTTGAAGTCATGTCAAAATGCAATCTGCCGTATGGAACTTTCACATTGAACATATTTTGTTCCAATCTGGTTGGTCAGAAGAATAACATAGTGACTGGAAAAAAAGAAATTCTTTGGGGCATCTTGCAAGATTGTGCAGTGAAATGCAGGAGTAGGATATGGATAGTGTTGACTTGCAGCGCAGACTGATTCGATAATTTCAAGTTTACTTCTAAGAACTCAGACTGATCAGAAGTTTACTTACTAAAGTGCAGTATCAGTAGTACAACAGAAGTCCTGTGCTTACAGCCTTACATGGCAGTCATTCTATTTAATAACTTCCATAATTCCATTAAGAGAATTGAGACGATGGAGCAACTTCAAAGATATTAATTGTTATGGATCTATTTCTCTAGGATCATCATATTACAAGCTAAGACACGTTCTACATTGTCATTAGATGAAATTTATCCTTCCAAGGATGCCACAGACAATGCATGAAATGCCAAACACATCTTTGTAGCATGCAGGCTTTCATGTTTTTCTCGTTCTGAAAACATGATATTATTATTATTCATATTGAAAAACACAGCTATCTGGACATCTGGTACTTTGTTAAAAAACCGCCATGCATGGATGCCACCCTAAACATAACAGAAGCTCTAAATATTTTTTTATGACCACATCGTGACCCTATAAACAGCACGTAGTTGGTGACTCAAATTGTGACCGAGCCTATCCATGCCAGACGGCAATGCCATACTTCCTTACCTAATTGGCTCTGTTACTCCATATATCAACTAAAACATTATACTTTGCATGGCTACTACTTGGAGAACACAAAAGCGGAATTTTCTTTTGCTCATCCACTTGGCTCCAAGCACAGATATGGAAAAGAAAACAAAGAACTACTCCATACTGAGTACATGCATCCCTAGCATCAGAAGAGTGACATATTTCCCAAAATAGCAAGCTCATGTAAGTATGTAACATTACACACTAGACCATCTCATAACACTGTACCTAAGAAGAACCGGAATTCAACTGTACTGGCGTCCTTATCATGGGAACTAAACCAGACAACTCCATCAACCAACCCAAATGCCGCCTATCCATGCCAGCATGCATGCCACACCGCTCGAGCTCACGCGCTCATGGCCCCCATCCACCCGCAAGGCCGCAACCAACTATCGCCAGCGTGTAATCATGGGTCCCAGTCCCCGAACGCCGCCCAATTCGGAAAACGCGAGGGAGCTAACGAAAGAGGTGGCAGAGATCCTGACCGTCCCGGGAAGCGGCGCGGCGCTGCAGTCGTCGCCCGGGCCGGCGGCGGCCCTGTCGACGCTCCGGACGGCGCTGTCGCCGTCGTCCATCCCCGCGCGGAGGGCACCCCTCCCTCTCTCCTGGCCCCTGCTCCAGCGGCGGGGGTGCTCCTCCTTCGGGCAACCGCTGCTTGCGCTTCGGCGGGTGCTGCCACCCCGCAGGGCACCGTGACACTCCGGGCGCGGTAAGGGGTAGGGTTCGAGAGTTCGAGGTCGATTGCACGAGGCTGAGGTCGGAGGAGCGAGGAAGCGGTGGACTAGTCGGCGACGGGAAGGAAGGAGATGAGAGGGAACAAAATGGAAAGCAAAAGCAGAGGAGAGGAGAGGGGGGCTGGAAGATTCTGGACGGAGATCTCTCTGCTCCTAGCACGGACGATTCCTTCCTCCACATCGTCGACAGCGTAGACCCCGTGGTTCAGCCTCTGTGTCGGGAATACGTACTACACGGCTTACGCCTTCGGTCTACATCGTTCCCACAATAGATTCTGCAGGGACAGTGGGGGAATCCAATTGACAGCCTCGACTCGTATCCTAGCTCGTCTAAGAGCTAGCTTCGCTTCAACCAACTCTTTCGTACCCTCAGCTTTACTCAAATTAGCTTCGGCTATTTCAAGTGTCTGTTGAGCTTCTTCTAGATCAATGTCACTACCCAGTTCTGCATCATTTCCTAAAATGATGATCTCACTATTAACTATTCTCGCAAAACCACTCCACAGAACCGCCGTTAACCATTGGTCGTCGAGGAGGCGTATTCTCAAAGGATCCATATCTACAGTTGTGTTAATGGAGGCGTGGTTTGGTAATACACCAATTTGACCACTATTAGTAGCTAAAATAATTTCTTTCACTTCACAATCCCAAATAATTCGTTTAGAGTCGGTACATAAAGATTTAATTTCATTTCTACCGTGCGTTTGAGTACCCGTGGGATCCGTACCCAAATGGGTGAGAGTACAGTACAAAATAAAGTAAAGATATAGATGTAAAATATAAAATCTCACTTAAGGATAGAACATTGGTATGAATTTTTACCCATATAGATTATCCATGTATGTGTTTATCTCGCTCTTCGTGGAACGAGCTAATCACATATATATCTCTTTGACAACACACCATTATAATTTTTTTAAAGATAATAATATGGTTGTGATCGCTTGTAAAACCTCTCTTATCCGCTAGAAACGGGCACAAACACTAACATGAGTACAACAGGGGATCAGTAAGATGCAAAGACGAACTAATCAAGCTCATCTAGATTTGAATTCTCGAATTAACATGAGCCCTCGTATTTTTCTAAATTCATTTCAGGATTTAACTTGCTCTTTTAAGTGGCGGATGATGCATCCGCTGATACAAGATGTATGCGGTATTTCCTCAATCTTGAAATCAAGTCAGTTCAATCTCTTAAAAATACTTGTAAAGATAGAGTTGTGTGTCTATATTCATAGAGATATGTTCATGCGCGTGTAATTCGGAAGAAGAAAAAACTCAAACATAAGGAACTAGATAGAATCCTATAGAAATCCCATAGAACCAAAGAAGCGCAGCTTGCGAATTGGCTTGTAGTCCAATGATAGAACGGTCTAGTGAGACGCTACTCATCAGGGTTTAAATCCTGGTGCTCGCATCTTTTTTGGGGATTTATCAGGATTTACCGACGCTATGCGTTAAGTGGCAAGCAGTGTTTCTGTCGATAACGAGACGCCAATGATGACTTCGGAAATCTCCAGATCTACCGAGTCTTTCGGAATCGGAAGTGCTCATAGGGGTGAGTGTGCGTGCATGTATGAGCCGAATCCACGTAAACAAACCTACATGATCCACGACTTGCAGAATAGGGCAACTTTTTTTTTTTTGAGACAGCAGAATAGGGCTTTTTTTTTTGAGACAGCAGAATAGACAACAGTACAGTACATGGGCCTAATTTAACTGCACAAAGATGGGCCCTAATGGACCTGGAAGTCCTTTCCAGAGACCCCTGGACGGGTTTGGACATCTCTTTTTCGTTCCACTTCTCGTCTTCTCTCGCCTTCCCGTCGGGCTATAGCAGCGTCAGCCGTCAGCCGTCAGTCAGGTCCTGCCTCCTGTTTCACTCCCTCCGCCGCCGCCGCCGCCGCCGCCGCTTGGGTTGCTCTCGTCATGGCCGATGCCGCCGACGCCCTCTCAGGTTCCACTGGATCCGACCTCCCTTCTTCCTGTATCTCTACTTCTCTTCCCTCGCTCTCAGTGTGCTTGCGTTTGTTTGGATTCTAATCGATTCCCCTGCCTCGCCAGCTCGGAGCAAGGTGCAAGCCTTCCTAGAGGCTGCGCGCGCCGGCGACCTCGATTCCCTCAAGAGTACGTGCCTCCGGTCTCGCCAATCGTGTTACTATTACTACCGTCTTGCTTCCACTGTCAATCTTCTCACGTAGGGGAACCTAGCGACCTGCAGGCCTCGCCGCGGCGCTCGACGAGGAGGGCTCGGGCGCCGCCGCAGTCGCCGCCGCCGTGCGGGACGCCAACAAGCGCACCGCTCTCCACTTCGCGGCGCGCGCGGGCCGCACCGACGTCTGCGAGTTCCTCATCGACCAGCTCGGCCTCCCCGTCGACCCCAAGGACGATGATGGTAATGCACCCTTAACCCTTTGCTCTTTAAATCTCCTGCACTGCAAAATACAAACACCACCGATATCTGTATGCATGCCATCTCATCTGTGCCCGCCCCATCCTCGCCAGGCGAAACTCCACTCATTCATGCGGCGCGCCAGGGCCATCTGGACACCGCTAAGTATCTCCTTGACCATGGAGCCGATCCCTCGGTGGCCTCCAGCCTGGGAGCCACAGCCCTACATCATGCTGCAGGAATAGGTAACATGTGCCCTCCCCATGCACCATTTTTTCCCCTTTTCGCGATAACAATCGATCACCAAACCTTGTATCTTTCCATTGAGCAGGAAACACAGAGCTCATGAAGCTGCTTCTCTCCAAGGGAGCCGATGTTGAATCAGAAAGCGATGCCGGTACACCCCTTGTATGGGCTGCTGGTCATGGACAGCAGGGTGCAGTCAAGCTTCTGCTTGAACATAATGCTAAGGTACTGAATTTTCAGTCCTTTAGCACCATCTTTGACTTAATAGTGAATTTAGCAACAAATAAGATTGGCTAAGCTTGCAATTCTTCCTATGTTATCATCATTAGATATGAAATTGAGCTTAGTGTCTGCAACATATACACATAGGTGGATGAGGCCAACAGATATCACAGGAGTTTAATATAAACACTGAAGATGATCTACTAATTTATTTTGTAGTCAGGCCAGTAAATGAAGCAAAAAGTTATTCGAAACCTTTTACTTCACCAGATCCTAACCTGCCAATTGGCTTATCGTTCATCTGAACATGATTCCAGACACTATGTAAAAGATGCATACGTCTCTCTGGAGTCTGGATCCAGATGGGCCAATCTGGAAGCCCAAGAAATATTTTCTGATTTGCTTTGAAATTAATTAGGCTTCCTGTAAAATTATTGGGCTAATCCTTGCCTTTTTGTGCAGCCAAATACTGAAAATGCTGATGGTGCCACAGCATTGCTATCCGCTGTTGCTGCAGATTCTCTCCCATGCTTGGAGGTTCTAATCGAGGTACACAGTCTAATTTGACGACTAAAACACCTGTGCCTTCTGTGTTTCCTTGCTTCGTATTGAACAACAGACATAAATAAAATTAAACACATTTCTTCTGCCCCTATCTTCCAATCTTTCTTATGTTATGTAAAGCAAACAATAATGCTTGTTTGACAGCACAAAAGAATTTCACGGGAAAGAGTCTGAAATGTTTCTACTCTTCACTTTGTTGATTAAGCTGTTTTTATTAGTTGATAGATACACATTACACAATATTGTTCTATGTACTTAGTTACTAATACCTTTTTGTATCAGCGATGCTTTCTACCTCAGAAACTAACCAAATGATATGCAACACAGGCAGGTGCAAACCCAAATATCAGGGCTGGTGGAGCAACCCCCTTGCATATCGCTGCAGATAGTGGAAATATAGAAGTGATCAAATGCTTGCTCAAAGCTGGAGCTGACCCAAATGCCGGTGATGATGTGAGTTGTATTTCATCTTTAAAGAAACAAGTCAATACTTTCAATATCAAGGTTTGTGCTGTGTGTTGACCTGTTTTTAGGACCCGTAAGATGCAGTCGATATTTTGGTCTTTGTATCTAGACCATGTCGATGAGCACAAAATATAACTTGATTGTGGCTGCTATATAATTTATTTATTCTCATATGGCAAACTACAAACTATACTAGTGGTAACTCTGCGGCTTCTGTAAGCACTTCCAGCACCTGGTGTGCTAAAAATTAAGTCTTCATTGTGTGCCAGTGCCGCTCAAATCACTTTGAACTTGCCGTTAAACAATACATGGTTCATTGTTGTTCTATCATACAGACAAGTGAAACATACATTTGATTGCCGTGTGATTTCCTTCCTCAGGATGGACTAAAGCCAATACAGATCGGTGCCTGGAGCAATAACCGTGAAGTTGTGGAACTTCTTTTACCATTAACATCTCCAATTCCAGGTGTTTCAAACTGGAATGTAGATGGAATTATAGCGATGACTAAAGAGTCTGAAGAAAAGGTGCAGCTTGAATCACCATTTTAGCTATGTTGCATCCTCATAGGTTCCATAAACCTCTTACAGAACTTACAGTTCCCTTCGTCTGCTGATTGTTAAACAAATTTTGCAGCCTCAATCAAATGAAGCAACTCTGAAATCAGGCGGACAACAGCCTGCTGAGGTATGTCATTATCGTGCATTCATGCCCATTCATACTTTTGGTGACAGTAAAGGATTGTATTGTTTTAAATGGCGTTTAAATCATATACATATATTAGGACATATAACCAGGGCATCTATCATCTTAAATATAGGTAGACTTGATATAACTGTTGAGGTTAGCTAAAAGTTGAAACCTGACAGTAGTTAATATGCTGTGAAGGTGTCATCCGAAGCAAAAGAGAGATCCTTGGAAGCCAAAATGAGAGGTGATGATGCCTTCAGGAGAAAGGACTACCTTGTAGCGGTGGATGCTTACACGCAGGTAACTAAGATCAATGATTTTCCCACATAGGAGGAGCACAACAAAACCGAACTCTGGATTTGGGCTTGTAACTGTATCTGCCGTAATTTTAGCTGCAAGGGACTAACATTGGCACGGGATTGCATTTCAGGCTGCGGAGCTGGACCCAAATGATGCAAAAGTGCTCTCAAATAGAAGCCTCTGCTGGCTGCGGGCAGGGCAAGCTGAGCGTGCTCTGGAGGATGCGAAAGCATGCCGGGCATTGAGGCCAGATTGGGCGAAAGCTTGCTACAGGGAAGGTGCGGCCCATCGCCTATTACAGGTATGTGAGATTTAGAGATTGGGAGCTCACCCACAGCTGGTTTGTCTTTAGACGATGGCTGATTCATTGTTGTGTGTTGATGAGCTTTGCAGAGGTATGAGGAAGCCGCAACTGCCTTCTATGAGGGCGTGCAGCTTGAGCCAGAGAACAGAGAGATGGTCAGCGCATTCAGGTAGAAGCATATCCCTACCTTTGTTTCGTTAGCAAGACATGGCCATGCTGTGCTATGCTTTGTTCTTCTACTCATTGGTGTTTCTAATGTTGATGACACAAACAACGAACAGGGAGGCGGTTGAAGCTGGAAGGAAGTCCTACAGGGAGAACAAGCAGAATGCAACCCAATGAGATCGGCTATATGGTGGATTGAAGATATACTCTTTGCCTTTGATTGGAGATGATGAGGAACCAGTCTAGTTGGATGGGCAGGAATGTTTAGTTGGAATTTGATGAGATGGGGATGAGGAACATGAAATTTTAAAGTAGGCCAGGTTTTTTGAGTTGTGCGATGGTTTTTTCCATATATGCTATTTTATGTGAGTTTTTGCCATATTTAGGCTAATAGGATCTGGCTATCTGGATCTGGGATGCATCATGAGCTACGGTAGGCTTTCCTTTTCATTTTTTTTTTTGTTGCTCGCTAGTAGGAAGGAAAGAAGGTTCTGCGTGTTGGTTTGAATCTTTGAGGTGATGAACGGGTCAACCGTTGAAAGACACGGCATCTTTCAACGAAAGATACGGTCAGGGTTTTCTCCCTGGCTGCAGCTGACGGAGCCAGGCAGCTCGATCCAGCCCCAGGCTCTCAAAATTGAACGCCTGGGAAAGCTGCCTGGTGCTGTGGTGCAGGCAGGTTTGCCAGGTCTGACCAAACAGACCCGGAATCCGTGGCCTTGGTCCGTCCCGGTAAAGCAATCCCATGGCTCCGTTGCGTCCGCAGCCGCACGTCGGCGACGGCGAGGCCAAGTGCTTTCCAGAAACATCCACCCAAGACGAGAAGACTACCATCGCTAACTATTTATTTTATTTTTCTTATATTAGTGGTTTTACACAACAATATAAAAATAATATATTAAATAGTGAAAAATAGTATAAAGACTATTTTAAAGGATAAAGCTCACTGTTATGAACGTGTGACCGCAAGAACCACCTAAATCGGAGATATGAGCAAAAAGTAATAATCATTTTAAGATCTAAGGATTAAATTATAAATAAAAAATTAAAACCACCCATCAAAACTGTCCCGATGGCCAAATTTGAACCGTTTTGATAGTTGGATGGCCAAATATTCCCGATTTGGAGTTTGATTGTCAAAACCAAACTGAGAGAGTTGGATGATCAAAACTGAACTTTTTCCAAAAAAAAAACAATGATGCGAAGTAAGAAATCTATTTAAGAAAGGCAAAATAGGCAAGATCATCCCTGAACTTTGCACATAGGGTCAAGTTAGTTCCTGAAGTTTTAAAAAGGCCAATCTAGTCCCTTAACTTTTGTTGTTGGGTCAAACATGCCCCTGAGCTGATGTGGCACTGCCAAGTGGCATGGGCTAAAAGTGAAATGCCGCTTTTGTCCTTAGTTTTTATATAATGATAGATATGACCTACATGTTAGGAGTTTTATTTTTACTTTTTTACTCCCAAGAGCTAGAACAGGAAGCCATGCGTGATGGGCGACGTGCGTGGACATGTGACCAGATGAGAGTAAATAAAAAAAGAAATAAAAATCCTAACATGTGGATTTAACCTATCATTATGCAAGAGCTAAGGGCAATAAAGACATTTCATCTTCAGCTTATGTTTCATCTTCAGCTTATGTCATCTCTATAGCGTCACATCAGCATAGGGATGTGTTTGGCCCAAAAACAAGAGTTGAGGGACTATATTGACCTTTTCGAAAATTCAGGGACTAACTTGATCCCTTGTGTAAAGTTTAAGGATCAACATGGCTATTTTGCCTTTAAGAAAGTAACAAAATTGAGTCACCATCTCTGGTGATCTTCCTCTTTTCTTTGACGAGCATCTTACCTCCAAGGACGAATCCAACTCCAACGAGCTCTGGTTCAGGCTAGGGTTTGAGATTAGGGTGAAGGTTTTGGGTTAGAGAGGATATGTGACTTTTGTGGTACGGAAGGATGGCCAGAAAGATTGCTAGACCGACAGTAACGGTGGCCGCTAGGTGAGACATCGGCGGCACCGCCTGACGCGACGGTGGAGGAGGCCCGTCGGGCCAAGTCGGTGGTGGGGGCTTCATGCCCCCAAGTGGTTAGTAGCGGCGGTAGTCGTGTAGGTAGCAGATCTGGCGGTGATGGTGCCGCCGAAGCCGGGAGGTGTGGTAGAGGAGGTGGGGGCACTCAGATCTAGAAGCTATGACGCCTATAAGGTAAGGCAAGGGGGGAGAAGGGGTAGTCGTGTAGGTAGCGGATGTGGAGGCGATGGTGCCGCCGAAGCCGGGAGGGGCGGGGGCACTCAGATCTAGAAGCTATGGCGCCGAAAAGGTAAGGCGGGTGGGGGGGAGCAGAAGGGTGGTCCTCGCCGGCGTTAGAGAGACGTTGGCTGGTGGCGGGGTCGGGCGAGATTCACCTGTAGTGCACGCAAGAGAGATCGAGGAGAGAGAGACGGAGGAAGATGAAGAGGAGCATACTCCCTCCGTATTGCTTTTAAGTGTCGTTCTACGTTTTAGTCCAAGTTTACATTTAGATATCGTTCCCCTCCGCGGTACTAAAAGCAGACGGTTTTGCCCTTGCCTGTTCGATTGCCGCACGCACGCGTGCATTAATGTTGCCTCGGTTGTCATCAGCGCCAACGTTGCCTCAGGTTGTCTTCAGCGCCGCGCGCTTTTAATCCTGCGTCGAGCAAGCCAGCCTCGTCCACCGGCAAGTCGTCATCGTCGAGCACGCCGGCGTCCTCCGATCCACCGGCAAGTCGTCGTCGCCGAGCACGCCGGCCTCGTCCACAGGCGAGTCGTCGTCGACGAGCACGCCATGCACCAAATTTAGGGGAAAAAACGCGCCATGCAAACCAGGAAAGACAAAAGAACGGACGCGCCATGCAGCCTGCCTCCCGCATAGTAATCATGCAAATTCGACCAAAACGGCAAAAAAAAAAAGAAGCGCCCGCAAGGAATCGATCCGGGTCGGGTACCTGGAGCCTGAGCCTGAGGAGACAGAGCGCTAACCAGTTGAGCTGCATGCAGTTGTTGTCCTAGTTACACCCGCTACCATATTTAGTAAGGGTAAAGTGGGAAAACTAGTACCTCATTAATCACTCCTTGATATCCGTGATCCTGTCCTAAACGACATGTACAAGCTATATGGAGGGAGTATGTATCTTTTCTTTTTCTTTTTGGCAGTGGATGGATATATGAGCCAAGGGGACGGGGCTCTCGACTTATCATTATCGGAAGAGCCCTCTCGCTCTAGTTGCCTCCATAACATAATGTTATGGACAATTATTGTTGCATTTTCCCTAAAATAATTGAATTTAGTTGCAATCAAGTATTCCTAAGGCATTCTAATATTTTACCTTGTTTGGACCTAATATGTTTCCTTATTTAGATAAACACATTCTTTCAACGCGTATCGAATGAGGTGAAAAAATTGTAAATTCTCTATAAATACCTTAACATAAATTATGTATTTTTTAATGATAGCATCACAAGATGGGGTTATAAAGTATCCAAACGAAACATAAATAGTTATCACATGGCCAGAGGGGATGTGATTGAAATACATTTGGATCGTTCAATCGCAGAAGAGCTTCTCTGCTCAGCCTGTGGAGCCTACAGAGACTCCTATGTCACAACTCTAGCAGTAGTCCCTAAATCATACCCTATAAATATGTGTATATCTCTATTTTTTTAGAGCCTCGAAACTTACTTCAACTTCAGCAAAGGTCTCCGTAGAGACCACACGAATGGAGGGAGAAAAGATAAGTTCAGATGCATTCCCAAATAAGGGATCAAGTAGATGGTCTTTTGGAGCGTAATTTTTTTCTTAACCCTCTAAATTTGGGATAACGACTTATTTAGAGGGTCCACTGGAGAGACTCCAATGAACTCTCTAGGAGGCCTCCATCCCAAGTTTAATGAGCCATGTAAAAAAGTTACACTCCAACAAACTCCTATCACTCTCCGTTCATGGCTCATGGAGATCAATCCATGAGAAGACAGAGGCGTCATTGTCAAAGAAACGACGGCTTGGACGGCAGGGCAGGGGTGACGAGTGCCTCCAAGGCCACTGCTTGGGCTGCACTTGCCGTTGTTGCCGCTTGATATGGTCGCCAGCCCTAATTAGCTCACTGACCATTGGATTTCCTCGCCCATCGCATCGTTTCCTCGTCTCCACACAAGTAGGGCCCACGAGTGGCGGATTCATCATGGACTCCATGGTGTGGCGCTTCATTGAGCACGACTCGGGGGCCCGTGCTCTGTTAGAGGCAAGCACTTGAAGGCGCCACTACATTTGTCTCAAGTACCTGGTCTCCCGATGGTGAAAACGCGAAGGCACGTGAGTAGTGAGGCGAGGCTGCGAGGGTGGCAAGGAGGCACGGTAGCGCAGAGATCAGGGAGCATGGCGAGAGGAACAAGGTGGGCGACAAGTTGTGGTATAGCGGGAGCAGGCAGACTCCAACATGCCGTCTGCGTTCATCGCCATCCGGTTTAGGTCTAGAATATCGGATTGGAGGAAGAAAAGGAGGGAGGAAAAGCAGAGGGGGAGAAAACCAGTGACAAGTGGGCTAGAGACACGTAGGATTAGTGATGTATGGTGCAAGCGGTTTAATCGTAAACGCTACCTTCGTCCCAAAAGGATGCAATTCTAAGATTTAAAAGTTGTCCACAAAAGAATGCAACTCTATCATATACTTCCTCTATATTGGTATTAGATGACGTTTTGGACAACGACACAGTCTCCAGAACATAACTTTGCTTCTTATTTTTATAAAAATATTTATTAAAAAAATAATATATGTATACTTTTATAGAAGTATTTATAAGATAAATCTATTAATATAGTTTCATATTTCCAAAACTCAGCGACATAAAAGTTATTCATGATTTATGTTTCCAATGTTTGACTAAAATGTTGTTTAAACGTCATCTAATACCAATATGAAGTGAGTATCTCCTACAGTGGCCCCCCAAGGATAAAACATGGTAAAAAAATGACCGTGCAGTGCTTTCCTTTTTTCTCTCGTCCCCGTACCCATGACCGAGAACGTTCCAGACGCCGCTTTTCCTTTCTGTTCTCTAGCCGCCCAGCCGCCCAGGACATAAGTTCCTACAGAAAGGAGGAGGGAAAATGGAGGGCGTTTAAAATTTTGCGCTGTAGAATTTTCCAGTCTTGTACTAGTGTAATGTCGGTTGAAGTTAGTAAGGTAGATATGTCGTTTTACTTGTTTATTGGTTTGTGTGTAAAATGCTAGAGTTGCATGCTTTTGTGGACAGAGGGAGTACAGGAGTTTGAATGAACGGTTTACGAGCTGAGGGTGCAAACATAGACTTCGTCACTAGTCCAAGGGCCCAAGTAGGACTTTTCCCCACGCAAAAAGAAAGAAAGGCCCAAAGCCCATTAGAGTGGGGCCAACGGAGTGGACCGCAACAAGAAGTCCATCTGGTGGGCGGTGGCCCACCTGCTTCCTTGCTTGCGCCGGCGGCGGGCGAGATCCATCCATAATCCAAGTCGCCTCCGTCTCCGAGGATCTCCGGCCGGTCGGGAGCACGCCGCCCCGCTTCTCGCCCTCTGCCTCTCCGCCGCCCGTCTTGCCTCGCGTTGCGTCCCCTCGTCTCTTCCCGCCGGTAAGCAAGTCCTAACATAAGCAGGCGTACCCTAGTATGCGAATCGATTCTCTTCGTTCTCCGTCTCCGAGGATTGGATTAGGGCATGAATTCTTCTGTTCTCTTGGATTGCTGTTGGTTAGTGCCTGGATCCGGTACCTGGATTGATGGATTGATGGTAGTTAATGAGGAGGGATCCCTAACCATCCCGTCACCGAGGATTGGATTGCTGTTTTACTTTTCTTTTGAATAAAAGAAAAATAACATGAACTAGCATTGTGCTTCCTCAAACTAGCTAGAACATCATCATCGTCTGCTGCTGCTGCTCTTCTCGTGCTCGTTGCTGCCTTATGGTAGCTTTGGCTCCGGGAAAAAAACACTAATAGGCCACGGATTCACGCTGATTGTTGGCTGTAAACCATACCAATGACAATGTGTGTTCATCTTAACGGAGTATTCAATGAAGAATTTTTAAGCGATCCTGCTACTTGGTATGGTTTACATTCAACACATTGCCATTGGTTACAACATGATTGAGCTATTGTCATAGTCATGATGTTGTATACTCTGTCTTAAAAGTGTAAACCATACGTCTTGCTCACAATTATCAACATTCTTAGCAAGGCAATCCCAATGATATGCTATTGGTGCAGGACACGTCTCTACGATGGGTGACTACACAATCCAGATCAGCACCAAGCTCATTGAGCAGCTTGCTCGTGATGATGAGAAGGTGACACCCAAAGTCAGGAAGACCAAGCCCAAGAAGAAGACCACTGCAAAACGACATGAAGAACCCCAGGACAGCTCACCAACGGAAATCCCAAGAGAACCCAAGACGAGCAGCCTTGCTTCTGCTCCTGCTCCTGCTCCTGGGTGGCCTCTGCAGCCTCCCCCCATGTTTCTGCCAGTGACCCCTGCTCCCCCACTATCCCCAGCTCCAATGCCAGAGGTGGAAGCCATCCGCTCCATTCTTAAAGAAAGCGAGGCGGTTCTGGAGAAGCTGGACAAGCAGGAGGCCGGGGCACGCCAAGAGCTCAGCAAGAGAGCAAAGGAGCTGCATGACAAGGAATTCAAGCTGCCGTACCAGAACCCCATGCCCTGCACCCAGGAGAGAGCAGTCTGCCTCGAGTGTTACAAGAGCAATGCAAAGGACCCGCTCAAGTGTGCTGAAGCAGTCAGGAGATTCGAGGCATGCGCTCTCATGGCCATGAAGGGTGCCACCGCCAAAGCCGATTCATAAGTAGCCCATGAAGCTTTGTGAGTTGGGGTGAGCTGATACACTGTTCTGCCTTATTTTTCTGTTTTTGAGGTGATCCAATAACCTGGATTTTTCATGGGAACCAAAAAAACCATCTTTGTAGATTTCTAATGGTACTGTGCTGGGCTAGGTGAGGCTGCATAGCCTTAAGTTTAGATCTTCCATATTACATATCAATTGCTGGTGCAAAGTGTTTTGTCTGAATGAGATGTCATATGAGTAAGGGCAGTATCCACTGGCTGGACTATTAATTGGTGCATAGTATACAGTATCATGATTGAGCTATTGTCATAGTCATACACTTTTGCCTGAGAAGTTTGCCTCTTTTCCATGTTCTTCACACAGTTTAGCAGCAACACTGCCTTTTTATATTGATCCAGCTGTTTTGGCTGTAGCATTGTACCCCAAGTAGATCAATACAATCTCCTGCTGGTTACTGATAACATTTTGGGCCAAAAGCCGAAAAGTGTGCCCTGAACCCATAAAAGAAATCCTAC
The DNA here is from genome assembly GCA_900205405.1 of Echinochloa crus-galli. NCBI lineage: Eukaryota > Viridiplantae > Streptophyta > Magnoliopsida > Poales > Poaceae > Echinochloa > Echinochloa crus-galli. The sequence continues at coordinate 1,014,145 of OAMR01000288.1, forward strand.
TCATGGCTCATGCCAGTAGTGCCAGCTCCATTGGCAAGGCACAGATGCTCCTCCCCAATTCCATCAAGTCAAGTTTATGTAGATGGATAGTTTGATCTGCAAAGTTTCTTATTGCTTCTTGCCTCATAGAATTCTCTCGGTGGTTGCAAAGCAGAAACATTGTTGGGGTATGTTCTATTCTCTTGTTATAGGGGGCGGGTCTTTTCTAAAATGCTGCTGAAAGGCTGGAGGAATTGGGGGAATAGCAAACTAAACAAGATGCTTGCTATCTGCTTATTATGGTGGCACTCTATGAAGTGCTGCTATCCTTCCTACCTTGCATTCCATCTGTCCAACTCTCTCTCTTCTTCTTTTCTCCCTCTGCCTCATTTACTTTATTGTTGGCTATGCGGACTCTGCATCAGTGTGGTAACTGAAAGCAACTCTTCTGAAAACTAACAATAATCATCTCTAAAAAGATGCAGATTTAATTAGATTTTCCTTCTGGTGGGTTCTAGCAGAAGAATACATTATATGCTGTCACAACACACTGGCTTGCTGATCGAATGAATCATAACTAGCTAAGGTGTAACTTGCCTTGAGGCTGATGGGCTTGGCTTGCTCTTATCTTGAGAGCAAGGTACAAGGTACCCTTAAGTTTCATTCACACGATAATGTGTGGAGAGGAGGTCTCTAGTTAAACTTTATTAATTTCCTGATATTGATGTAAACATGTAGGATAAGAGCGCATGGTATATATCAATTTGCGAAACAGAGCAAGTGCTTTCTTTCATATTGGTATGTAACGATTTGCGCAACTGCTTTCTTTCATATTTGTGTTGTATGTACAAACTCGACCATGATGATCGTTGGCATTTTTGGGCATGGCATGTATGGTTCAACACTGAAGATTGAGTTATATGCCCTCCAACAGAGCGACATATAATTACGCTCGTCTCCAAAATACAGGTAACATAATCGGGCAAGAAAACAATTCTCCTCTCCCTCTCCTAGCGGAAGAGAGACCGGGATGCAAGACATAAGGCATAACAAAAATACACTCTGTCACCGACAGATGCTGCATCTGCATGCATGGATGGGTTAGTTGTTGATGGAGGTACGTAGCTATATCTAGTACAGATCACACTGGTGGCTGTGGATGCATCTCATCGATCGATGTCATCAGCCGTGTGGTCCATCCGTTCTGGGTCCGGCCGCCGTTCAGCTCGCCGGCGGCGCGTCGTCGTCGGCGCACTTGCCTAGGATCTTGCACTCCAGCTTGGCCTTGCCCTTCGACAGCCCATCCACCATGTGGTGCCACCCCGCCTTGGCCTTGGCGCCTATCGACTTGTGCTCCTCCTCTTCCTTCACCGTCTCCGTCGCCGGCGCCGGCGCCGGGGCTCCGCCGACGTCCGCCGTGTCGTCGTCCGCCGCCGGCGCAGACGCCTCCTCCGCCGCGGCAGCCAGCGAGCGATCCATCATCGCGACCGCCAGGAGCGCCACCAGCAGGGCCAACGCGAGCCAGGACGACAAGCTCCGTGCCTTGGCCATCGCCGATGATCAACCTGTGTGGCTTTTCCTTGTTCGGTCACGGGAAGAAGCGACGTGGGTGCGCAATGATATATGTGCGTACATATATATATATATATATATATATATATGTGGCGTGGAGCCCGCGGCTGTACATCACGCTGGTGCGGGGGCTCCCGGGGACGCGGCGCCTCCACCGCCGCACGCTCGAGGCAATGCGCCTCCGCCGCTGCCACCGCACCGTCGAGCACCGCACCACGCCCTCGCTCCTCGGGATGCTCACGCAGGTCAAGCGCCTCATCGTCGTCGAGACCGAGGAGATGTACAACGCGCGGAGGCAGGCGGAGGAGGAGCGGCGCGCGCCCAGGCCGCCGCTCGTCATCTCCCACCACCCGCAGGCTCCGACTCCCAAGCCAGCAGCAGCCGCGGCTGAGGGTGCCGCCGCCACTGCGCAGTAGCCCCTGGTAAGCTTCTGGCACCCAGATTGTTCCTGGAGTGCTCTGTTTTTCCCTGTTTTTTTGCATGCCCTTGAAGTGTTTGATCCAATGCCTCAAGAGAGAGGACTCTTAGGGACTATCAATACATCAAATTTGTTTGCATTCTGTGCTGATGGAATTCAAATGTCTTAGTATGAAGAACAAGTTAAGAGTTTGCAGTGGCGATTAATTTGCTACTTCATGCTCTATATCAGACGTTGAACCAATTGTTCCATTTCTGATAGGTTACTGTAATTGTTCATCATGTAGTGTGACCAAATGAGAGGCACAATTCTAACAACATTATGCTCAATGGCTCTTAAAAATATTGGAAAATCAGTTATTGGGCTCCTTGGCTGGTCCAAGCAAAAGAATGAGATTGAACGATCCGTGTAGATGTAATTTCATTATTAAGAGTTACAATGATTATGTGCTTTGCAAAAACAACTGAAAATGTCCTGATCTTTCTAGGCTTCTGTGATGCACACTAAGAAATTTGCATCTAGAAAAAAGGCTTCATGGTTGTTGAAGTTGAGTCAAAACCTATACAATTGGCCTGGCCTACCTATTCTTGTTAACCCAAAACAGGTAATTGGTGTTTCTACTACACAAATACAAATTGATTTCAACTACTTGAGTGAATATATAAAATAACAGTACTATATTTGGTATATCCATTAGTGACAAATTGTGGGTTTAGTCCTTCTGAATCAGGGTGCATGAAAAGGAAACATAAATTATTTACGTGCTACCTTTTTTCATGAATTCCTTGGTTGACGAGTTATGTTGCATGGCATGATTGCATATCAAGTCTGTGGACTTCAAATGGTAGAAATAGGAGAACAGCAATCAACCTTGATGTTATGCGGCAAGACCTCAATGTGCCAAGGCTAGATGAGATAATCTAGTGCCTATATTCTTATATTGTCTGTGCATGTGATTTGCAAGATTATGATAGGGAGGGAGGGATTAAATATCTTACTGACTTGCAAGGGATTTAATCCCCTCCCTACCAAACTGAAGAAGCTATACCACAGCTACAGCTTCTGCTCGAGCAGCTCTTATTCCACCTGTAGCACCGTTTACAAGAGCAAGCAAGGGTGAATACTTGTCTGACAACAATTTCTTTCGCACTAATAAAATCAAGAAAATCAGAAACAGTGCTAACAAGAAAGTTGTGAACATGCAAAGAAGAGCTGATTCTTTCACTCGATGATTGTGGGCTTTCATAAAACTTGAGATGATTGGGGGTCTTCATGAAATAAACCAGATGCACATGGAATTGGAAATGGGAACAGAATTATTGAGATTTCTATGGGGATTGCATAGAGGGGGCAATTTGAACTAATTATTTATGTAAGGGAGCATGAATTATTTCGTGGTCTGGTTATGTTATTCAACCCCTAAAATTTGAGGGGAGTTTGTCTAACTTATGGTATAATGCTGAACTGGCATATTGCTTTGTTATGCTATTCACTCCCTAATATTGACCTTTTGTTTTCTTGTAGGGCATCAGAAGCCTCTCATGACAGTTCAGCAACATAATAATTAATGTGCCATTGGTCTCCAGAGGATTTAATTGGATCTTCATGCTCAACAAGCTCTACCAACCCGTATTATATGCAACGTTGCAGTATGGTGCAACCTACTTTTCAATGGTCCTGTATTTTAGATTGTTATTATGGACTAATGGCATTGTCTTTCAATGCTTGTGGTCAATCAAGCTCAGTTTTGTTTCAATCACTAATTTCCTGAAAATATATTGTTAATGAAATGTCAAAGTTCACTGAAAACCAAGTTAAATAGCGCACTGGCAAGCGTAAACGATCTCCATTACTCGGAGACCACAATTTTAGCATTCACCCTGCACGTACTGTGTGTACCAAGGAATGGATGGATGAGTGAATTGGATTCGTCTGCTAACGCATTGGGTAAGGAGCTAGGGCAATATGCCAGTTCCCCCTCTTTCTTCTCTCAGTGCTTGTAATTTCATCTAGAAACGGAGTACTCTAATTTCATCTAGAAACGGAGTACTCCAGTGCTTGTTGCTTGCTGATGGTATTAGCAATTTGTTCCAAAATTCTCTAGAGGAAGGAAAGGAAGAAAAGCATTCCATTTTGCAAACGTGTCATGCATCCATGCTTATACTACCTTATTATGTTGTCATCTTCATTGCGAAAGTGAAATGTACTGAACATGAGAGAAAGACAAACATTTGCCGTCGTATGTCATCTCTCGAAACGAAAGGTAGAGATAAAGATATGGTGCTCCAAAAGGAAGGGTTGTGGCCCATCGACTTGGTTGCTCTTATCTTCACACGAGCGAATCGTCTCGTCATCTTGAGGATTCATCATAGGAGAAAATAGTGGACGATCAAATTAAATAGTCTCTGCCACGTTTACAGTATGTGATCATGTGGCAAATAAAAAAAGAACACAAACATAAGGGACGCTATAAAACAACTACGGCGCAGTTTTTCATGTATGTATATCTATGAAACAACTAAATGCTAAACTTTGAAGTTTGAACAGTGAAGTCAAAGTTTAAATATTAAGTAGTACATTAAAAGGAGATAATGCTTTGCGAGAGAAACACATGGATGTATGAGAAACTACTTATGGGTGCATGAGAAATTAAGGACATATCTTTGAGAACATGCATAACCTAACAAATAAGATGGACGGAGCCATTGGCCTCCTAACTATTGGCCCTGTTTGGAACAATTTAACTTCAGCTTATGGCCAAAATAAGTTAAAACTAGACTACAAACGGTACGTTTTTTTAGCTTTTTTACCACGCTTCTCCCCACCTCCCTCATTTGTACTAAAACGCAAACGCTTCTCAAATAAGTGTTATTTACATATTTATACAGCTTATCTGAAAAACGATTCTCAAAGAGCGACGTTTTTTGACCGAAGTCAGCAGGGGAAGCACTACCTGTTTTTTTATATTTTTATTCCAAACCCAATTAATTTGCTCCCACAGGGAGTCAAACTTGAGTCTGTTGGGTGCTACTCAGATTCTCTAACCACTAGGTTAGATGCCCTTTCACTAAAAGAGTGACGTTCGTTCTCTAAAACACATCTTCTAATACTTGCTAACTTTCACTGTATGCAATGTATATACAGACCATATAGCAAAATTGTTTGATTATGAAAGTACATTTGTATATTTTTTAGAAAAGGGAAAAGTTTCCGGCCTATGTGACCACACGCAACTAACTTTTTACGGTATACTTTTGAGAACATAGCACGTATTTCATTAAGAAGAAGAGAATTACAGCTAAGCAACCTTAGAAGAACCTCTAAGGCGCGGAGTTACAAAGGAAACAGCTACAACGACCAACAACAACAACTCAAGCTAAGTAACCACCGAAGTACCAGATACAAACGACACGACCAAAGACCTCTGAAGCTCTAAGACAGGCCAACACCTACAGAAAAAAAGACACTCAGAACACCCGCTCGTCATTGATTCTCTACCAACCCGGAGCCAAAGGGGCAGAGTGGGAGGGCATGCAAGACGATGCCTCCAAGGAGAACGCGACGTCCCCGCCGCCATCGTCCGACTGTCCATAAAGGAGCAGTCCAAGTCTTCACCTGGCGAAACCGAATGAGTTTGGTAGCCGAGACAGCGCCCCCAACAGGGTAAGCTACGTTAAAGAACGCAACCGTTATCAGCGCCGGCCATTGCCGCGCCAGGCATTCGCCAGGAGGCTACCAAACCCAACTCCACACCACGACCGACCACAGACCCCAGAATGGGAACAAAATCAATGGAAAGGCATCGAGTAAACCAAGTTGATGACGATGAAGACCCACTGTAGGTGCCACACTACCAGGAGCGACCAAGAGACGACCGAGATGCAACCTTGAAGCCCCCAAGATGCCACCTTGAAGCCGCCCGACAACGCCCTCCCCCTCCCTGCTTCCCCACCAGGGTCAGTGGTGATCTGACGCAGCACACAGCCGCCGGGCAGCAAGGGATGTGGCTGCCGCCAGCGAACCGGGGTGGCCACCCGTGGATCCGGCGCAGCTGGCACTGGAAGAGGCCGCCGCCGGCAGATCCGGCATGGCCAGCACGGGAGGACGTCGTCCATGGCGGATCCAGTGCGGCCGGTGCGGGAGCTGTCTCTTATACACATCTAGATGTGTATAAGAGACAGAACTACTTGTCTCATTT
>OAMR01000288.1:1053259-1088185 GCA_900205405.1 Echinochloa crus-galli
TTATCTAAAGAGAACAAGTCTTCCCCGTCTGTTCCTTCGCGCGAAAAAAAATCCCCATCTTCATCTCCCTTCCTGACAACGCTTGTGCCACAACCTGCTCCTCAATTGATCTCACGAATCCTCCTCAAATCAAGGCCTTCTTCTCCAAATCCTAAATCATATGCACCTCTCCTACATGGATCTGGAGTACGGAGAAAGAGATGGCTAGGGAGAGGACACGCACCGCCCGCTCATGCATGTGAAGCGGTCGCTGTTGGAGGGGCACTCTCGCCGGCCGGCCGCCGTGCAAATCGTCGCCGGACTCCAAGAAGCCCAGCAATCCCCATCATGACGGTCGTGTTCCAGCTGACGGCGCGGGAGGAGCTGCAGCTCCAGCTCGAGCTGGGTGACCACGAGCCGGCCGTCGACTACGAGTTGCGCACCGGTAGGGCGCAGCAGGAGCGGTCGAAGCAGCGGCTGACGGCGAAGCAGGTGCGCGAGCTGGAGGTGAGCTTCGAGAAGGAGAAGCGGCCGCCGGAGCCGGAGCGGAAGAGCACGCCGAACTGAAAGTCCTCTGCTCCCTCTGCTCCCCCGCGTCGAAGTGGAAGTCCGCCCGCGTGCGCTCCGCGCATCAGATCCCCACCGCCGTCGATGAGCCGCAGCGGGAGCTACAACGCGCGTCGGGAGTCGGCGACTCGCGTTGGAGCACGTGTCCGTGCCGTCGACGAACGAGACGACGGCTCACCGGTTGCGGGGGGCTTTTCGCAAAAAAAACACTGCATGGCGACGGATGGCGACGCCCGTTGTACGTGCCCTAAATGAGGTAACTTCTGAAGAAATGGCTGTGGTAAACGAATTTACCAAAAACACATCACCCTCTGTAGGGTCGTGTTCCATATATAGAAGAACAGATATGCACGATTACATGATCAGTGGATCCACGATCCGGTTTAACAGGCCATGCCTACATGCATGCGCTAGCCTAGCGAAGTACACGGCGACCCACGTATTCTCTAACTAGCAGCCGTTACAACGCACGTGTATGTGCACATATCACGCAGACTATTTCTATCATGGAGAAGACGAGTAATATACGCCGGTTATGGCAACCTCTTCCAGCTCTCGACTTCCACGGCACAAGAAATCAAGAAATGACGTTCTGTCAGTCCATATGAACATGACGGACTTCGCGTAAATACTCCAGCACTATGATGATGAACGGTGTGAGTCTGTCAGAGATTGATTTACACTGGCAATGCTACCCAAGAGAGAATATTGCTCTGGATGGTCAATAGCACTTGCATGCAGCGTGTGCAACAACAGCACATCGGTTTACCATCATGCTTACACCGAAGTATGAAACATACAAAGGCTACAAGGTAACATCAGTGAATTTGCCTTTCCCACAACAGGGCAAGGAAAATAAGCACATTTATTCCAGCCGAAAAGCAACGGTATGCCTCAGATTTGTGACTTTAGCCCCTAGCTCGAAATAATCTCTATAACTAGAGGGAGATAGCACGATGAGTTCACAGTATCATGATATTCTCAAGTCAACTCAAGTGGGGGAAATCGGTAATCTGCCTAAACAAACGACAGTCTCATTATCAAATTTAGCCTAAACGGAAGCAGCAAAACATCTTTTTCAATGACCAAAGTAATATGAAAGAAAAGGTATGAAAATTCTGCTGTACAATGCATCAGTCAGTCGCACATCAATAGAGTAGAACGAAACTAATTAAATGCAAGCACGCATTCACGTAGCAACTGTCACGGCACTGCACGCACGCACCCACGTCTACAATTTTTTCATTTTTTTAATTAATTAATATATTACCTCTTAGGAAGTAATATATTCATTCTAGAGTACCTTAGCAAAGCCCCATACATTATTGTTCACACATGATGATGTGCAACGTCTTATTACACACATAAATAGAGAGGAGAGATTTCTTGATCAATAATAGTAAGGAGGAACGGCAGCCGAAATGGCACAAGGGGCGGTGCAGTAGCTGGGCAGCTGGTAGAGTCCACACATGGCGGGCAGGTCTTGCGCCGCCAGCGCCACCGCCATGGGCACCTGCTCCGCCGGCAGCAGCTGCCGCCACTGCTGCGCCATTGCCGGCTCGTACAGGCCACCGGCGCCCTGCAGCTGCTGCACGACGGAGTGCGCCACGGCGCACATGGCGAGGCACCGGGACAGCGCGTCCATGAGACTCAGCTGCCGGCAGCACTGCTGCCGCAGCGGCTGGCAGATGGCGGTCGGCTGCCACATCGTCTGCGCCCGCCGGAAGAAGTACGGCGCCGCCGCCGGGCTGCACTGCGGCTGCCGGAGGAACTCGGCGCAGGGGTGCAGCCCGGCGGCGCCGTACATGCCCTGCGGCGGCGGCCAGTCCCAGATGATCTGCTGCGCGGAGGCGGCGCCGGCGCCGCCGAGAGCAAGGACGGCGAGCACCATGAGCAGCTTGATCATGTTGCTTGCCTGGCTGCCCTGCTTGTTCAACCAGGAGGAGGATGCTACTGCTTTGCTATTTATGGCCAGCCTGTGATCAATCCATCCATGGCTGCTTGCATTCTCCGGCATTTGCTTTATTTGCTTCTGCAACTGATGATCTTGGAATGTTGCACTGCATTACGTGGACATACAAAAAAGTGCTATTACTTGGGTTTATTTGGTATCCACATCATCCAAGTTCCTTTACAGCACATATGAATTCACTTTACATGTCAAGGATTGTTCAGGTTGCATACGCTTGTCAAGCTAACTTTGTCTCATGCTGTGATGTTGTTGAGATAAATCCATAGCTTGTTATGGCTTCAAACAGAACCGTGCATATTTTTTTTAGATAATGGAACCGTGCATGACTCACCAATTCATTGTACATATGAAGGTAGCGTCCTGGAGTGCCAACTACGATGGTAAAACTAAGCTTGTAATGTCGTGCTTGTGGTTAAGATAACTCCAATACTACAGCTCTACATTACTTCATCAATTTTCATGTATAACACGTGAAGTTTGTTAATGAATTCGTAAAAGCAGTGCCTGGAGAAGATATGTACCATACACGGATACACCGGTTATGGCAACCTCCTCTTCCAAGCTCTCGACTTCCACGGCACAAGAGATCAAGAATGACGTCCTGTCAATCCATATGAACACGACGGACTTCGCGTAATTTTTTTAAAAAATATGGACTTCGCGTAAATAAACATCAAAGTCTAGCACTATGATGATGAACGGTGTCAGTCTGTCAGAGATTGATTTATACTGGCAATGCTACACAAGAATATTGCTCTGGATGGTCGGTAGCACTTGCATGCAGCGTGTGCAACAGCAGGACATAGGTTTACCATCATGATTACACCGAAGTATGAAACATACAAAGGCAACAAGGTAACATCAGTGAACTTGCCTTTCCCCACAACAGGGCAAGGAAAATTATCACATTTATTCCAGCCGAAAAGCAACAGTATGCCTCAGATTTGTGAGCTTAGCCCCTAGCTCGAAATAATCTCTGTAACTAGCGGGAGATAGCACGATAAGTTCACAGTATCATGATATTCTCAAGTCAACTCAAGTAGGGGAAATATTGACTTCCATCCGAGGTAAGACAAGTAAAACTTAGACCACCGGAAGCTCCCCGCACTCGCTGATGACTACTTTCTTCTTCGGACGGTCCCCTCTGTCAGTCTCCTGAGACTCGATCAGCTTTACAATGTCCATGCCTTCCAGAACCTGGCCAAACACGACATGCCTCCCGTCCAACCAAGGTGTCTGCATCCAAGGCACCAGCCATATCAGTTCTGGGTTAGCTTGGCACTAGTACATGAGCAAATCAACAAAGTAGCAGAAATGGCGATAAAAGTCATTTCTCTAGTAGTGCCCAAGATTACCTTGACAGTGCAGATGAAAAACTGGCTGCCGTTGGTGTTTGGTCCAGCATTAGCCATACTGACCACTCCAGGTCCAGTGTGAACCACTAAAAAAACATGAAAACGGCATACCATAAGTCTTAGCAGGTGACTAGAAAACACATACCATATTAAGACTAATTCAGTCGAAGAGCGTACATTTGAAGTTCTCATCTTTGAAGGTGCGGCCGTATATGCTTTTCCCACCAGTACCCTGCAAATGTAGCTTATAGTCAATCACATGCAATAGCTGAAAGCTTCATCTTCCAATTTAGTTTACCTCTAGGTTCAACTGTTCAAACACAAAATCATAGCTTTAATGCAGTGTCTAAAAACCAATCTGCAATGCTATACACAGGGAATTGGGTGGCCCAACCTTTTACCATGTAATTGCCAGTTAGGCCACATAAAGTTACACTTGGAAAATTGTGTGCATCGATATGAAAAACAAGAACTTAATGACAATCACTTATATAATTTCATAAATTAAGACATTAATCGTAAAAAGAGCAGTATGAAAATGCATGTATGATCATGGACATAATGTACAATGACAAGATTTTAGCAGCACTACGAAGGTTGCAATATAATATGAAACTAGCAGATTATCTAGAAACTTTGTAGGACATCTTCTCTTTCATTCACCAACTAAATGTCTGGCATAAAGTACTCTGAACAATAACCCCGAAATGATAAAATACTTAGCATTAACAATCAATGAGATTAAAAAGAACATTTGCAGAATAAAAAATAAGTAAAAGAACGAATCAATCTTTTGACAGAACATATCAGCACAGCAGCATGTGAATGTGCATGATGGCATAAATATCCAAGTGCACACCAGAGTTTAGTGATAGTAGGTGAACACATACATTGCCCTTGTCAAAATCTCCCCCCTGAATCATGAAGTCACTGATGACACGGTGGAAACTGGATCCCTTGTATCCAAACCCTTTCTCTCCTGCAAAAAGAAAACCTTGTTATGTTTCTCTTCTAGGCAAGGCAATACTCAAAATGGAGAAGATTGCGCGACAAGAAGGTAGTCCAGTAATCTCTCATACCAGTGCAAAGAGCACGGAAATTCTCTGCTGTTTGGGGAACATCATCCCCATACAAGCCGATGACAATCCTCCCAACATTCTTCCCCACAGGATTCCCAATGCTTATGTCAAAGTACACCTTGTTTGTGATTTTGGACTGAATATCTGCTTCCTGCAGAGGGCAGAAGAACCAAATCAACACCATGAAATGTCACCAATCCATCCTATTGCGCCTTACGAACTATATGTATACATGAACCGAATGGCGAATGCAATCACAGAACTGCCTAGCCCGCATTTTCAGTTAAATACAGTAGCACATCAGCTTATTCAGGCTAGTATTGGCTAGCGTGGTAATCATGAGTAGTATACAACTACAAGATTCAATCAATTTGTCAGAAAGAACGAGAAACATAAATCATCAATGATCAACCTCAAACTGCACTTATGTCCCCAGAAATTTACTCCTTAATACATACAAAGATACGCAGAGCTCTCCCGCGTGTTCTCGAAAAAAAATGTCCCCAGAAATTTAAGTCGGTGGTTTCAATTCCACATGACTATTAAATTAAAGAATAATCAAATTTAATAAAATGAATACCAGGGAATTCCACATCTTATCTTATATAGATTAAAAAAAAGGACATCGGCAGCAATAAAGATGGCACCTTGGCTTCGGCGCTGGCGGATGTGACGAAGTGCGCGCGGCTGTGGGAGGGAGAAGGCGCGAGGCTCCCGGAGAAGGAGACGGCCTGTGAGGGGACGCGGGCTCCGCGGAAGGATAGCGAGGAGGCCTTGGAGGCGAGGAGGGCCCGCTGCCCTGATGCCGCCGCCGCCGTCGCAGGTCGCGCGATGGCCTGCAAACAACACAAGATGGTCCAGGGAGTGAGAGATTTGGAAGGGTTGGCGCGCAAGTAAGGAGGAGGGGAAGGAAGGAGCCCGTACGAGGGTAGCAGCAGCCGCCGCCATTGAAGGGGATGGAGAGGAGGAGAAGATGGTTGCTGGACGAGGAGACTCCACTCCACTCCGCGGGGATAGATAAACAGATAGGCCAAATTCTCTTACAGATGCCCCCAGATATTATGGTGAAAATTACGTACAGGTCCTTAGATTTACACGTAGGTTCGACATTTTTTTTTGGCTTGGTCAAAGATGGTATGTGTTTTCTACTTTTGTCTACGAAGTTGGCTTATGTTTTTCTTCGATATCAATATTGGATTTCAAGTTGACCAATATGCAACTTTGTCAAAATTTTAAATTTCATATGTTATTTTCCAGATAATCCAAACATTGTTTGACTATTTTGGGGAGTTTAGGGCACTCGGTTTTTCTCTCCGCGTATTGATGTTGCCCAATTGTCTACAAGCATCGTCAAGCACATGGATTTAATCAGACCCCCAGTAAAACTAGGTGTTGAATGTTGATAGGTCAAAAGGCTCAAAAAATTATGTTGTTAAATTATAAAATAGATCTAGAAAAAATACGGACACTCACGTTGACTCGATGACTAATTTCACCATAAAAACTTTACTAGCTGCAAGTTGTGTCTTCTACCCTAAGTGTCATCGTATTGAACTTAATAGACAGATGTTTTTACATATAACTAAAATAATAAAGGATTTTGAGTTAATATAGTTCCGATTTCTCCAAATCAGGAATTGGACCGAGGAGGTCCTTGAAATAGACACTATTTGGATGCCATAATTCATATTTGGATTTCCAATCAAATAATTTTCAAGTTGATGTTAGTCTAATTTACACCCTTCAACCATCATAGAAGTCTGATTTTCAACCCGCAACTATAAAACCAGACATCATAAGTCATTCAACTGTCAAAACTGTGCAAATTAGGACCTCTGAGTGGTTTCCATGGTGGTTTTCGAATTTTTATCTTTTTTAAAAAAATGGTTGAATCTTAAAAAATTCAAAATTAATTTACTTTAAATCCAAAAATTATCAGACTAGCTCTCAATAAATTATAAAAATGTAACATGTATGCTAGTGCTCTACTGCAAAGCAATAATTTAAATAAATAATAAGTATGTGTAGAAGCATTATAAAATGATGAACAATAATAAATAAAATCTAAATAACTCCCAACAGATCACCAACATATAGGTTACATTTTTAGAATTTTTATGGTACTAGTTTCATATTTTTTAATTCAAACTGAATTAGTAATAATATTTTTAATATTAAACTATTTTTTATGTTTTGTAAGAAATCGAAAACCACCTCTGAAACCATCCAAAGGTCTAAATTTGCATGGTTTTCAAAGTTGTATGGCCTATTATATCCGGTTTTATAATAGAAGGTTGAAAACCAGATTTATGTGATAATTGAACGTTGTAAAATGAACTTTTTCCTTTTTATTTAATCTAGAAAGTTGTATGTCCTACAATGTCTGGTTTTATAATAGAAGGTTAAAAACCAGACTTATGTGATAATTGAAGTTTGTAAAATGGGCTTTTTTCTTTCTAATAATTCCTTGATCACAATGTAAGTAAATTTGAGTTATCCTAAATCAATCACCTTTTTAGATTTTTCCTAAAAACACTTTTAGATTTGATCTTCAATCTCTAAAACACTATTAACTGTAAACAATACTTTTATAATTTAAAACACTTTTAATTTAGTATAATATATTTTTATAATTGTTCCTAGTCAAAGTTAACAAAGTTTTGTAAAGACAAAGTTAGATAGACTTTAATATTTGTGAGGGGAGAACGAAAAAAACGTTAGTGTCATTTCAACACTATCCAACAGCATCATCGGACCCACCGGTCAGAGAGTGATCCCATCCCATGGCCACGACGCGGCGATCTCTCCTCTCCCTCCTCGTCGTTGCCGCGCTCGCCGCCGCTACCACCGCCGCCGTAGGGGATGGGCCGTTCGTGGTGGCGCACAAGAAGGTCGCCGTCTCCCGCCCCCGTCCCGGCATCGAGCGCATCGCCGTCACCCTCGACCTCTACAACCAGGGTGCCGCGTGAGTCCTCATCTTCTTTCGTCTCCCCTTCCCCTCTCATCCCATTCCCATCTGCGTCTTTCCTCGCCAGATCTCTCTCGTAGGTTCCAAGTACAAGCATGCAAGGACTGGGATTAGGGCATTGGGCCAACAAGGACGGCTCGATTTGTTATCTGACGATTAGCATTGGCTAGCGGTGTGACCGTGTCAGCAGTTATCACTTCACTGAACTGGATCTTCCATTCTTAATTCTAGTTTATTTCTTAATAAAAAGACAGTCTGTTGAGGGCTTTGTCAATAGTATCGGAATTGTACTAACCGCATTTTACCACACATCGTGTGGAGTGTGCAGATTGTATGCTATTTAGACTGGACAGGGGACATTGTTGATCATGAGTGATGAACATGGGCTACAACGGTTAATGGAGAATCCAGCAACCAGTCCACCATTGTTATACTGAGTTATTGGCGCCTGTAGTTTAAATCGTTCCTGAGTAAAAATGCAACTGAATTCACATTTCAAATAAATTGACCCTGTTCTTGGAGATTAGCTATGATTTATGTACAGGGTCTTCACTTGTGAAATGCTCTCCATTTCATGAACTGTATGGAGGCTATGTTACTGTCCTAGATCTAGCATGCACTGTTTGAACATTTACTTATGGTCTACTGTTTTTCTTACCGTCCTAGATTCTAGAGCCAAAATTGCATCAAAACATTTATATGGGCTACTAATTCTCAATCGCAATATGACCTTTGCATCTTTCCCTCTCTCTCTTTTGTTGTTTCAGCAGGAAACTAAGCAATTCATCATGAGATTCTGCATTGGTGTCACCATTGATTTGCTATGAATTCTCATTTTGCAGGACTGCATATGATGTTAGCCTGAATGATGACTCTTGGCCACAGGAAGCATTTGAGGTTGTCTCTGGAAGCACGTCAAAGATAGTTGAAAAACTTGGCCCGTGAGTAACCAATTCCTAATGCATTTTGCTGCCATGGGCATGCCTACGTTTTCCTTGACACTTCACGTTTTGGTTTTCCAGTGGTGCTACTGCTTCCCACAACTTCGTTTTGGAGACGAAAGTACAGGGCAGGTTTCAGGGTTCTCCTGCAGTTATTAAGTACCGTGTTCTCACAAACACTGCACTTCAGGTGTGTTTCTTTTACATATAGTTGTTTTCTATGCATCGTATATCTTTTATAGTTTGTTTTTTGTGTTTAACTAGAGTACTTAGACGAATACTAAGAGAATTGGTTACAGTAAGCCAACTATTATTTTGAATTTTGTTACTGTACTTAAGAAAACTTACCATTGCAAACAACTAATACATGAGTGTCGACTGATAATAAGCATACAAAGAGTAAAATAGAGCTTTTGCTATAGGGATGGGTAGTGTTATCCTGTCATTTCATGGATCATTGATGAGGGGATTATCTGATGGGCCAAGATAGCTAATTACTTATTACTGTGCCTAAAGATATTGTGAACTGTGTTCTTGTAGCAATTTTCTGTTCCTTGAGTTAACTGGCTAGTTTTTTATTCTGAAGGAGGCCTATTCAACCCCTATCCTTCCACTTGACGTCCTTGCTGAGAAACCGCCCCAGCAAAAGTTTGAATGGGTTAGTCATGCGTTATTGCATTTGGTTTACTTTATACCGAATCATTTCCTGATTCTTATGTATAATTGTTGTGCCTTTGGTGCTGACACTCAACTTTCTGGACTTGTGTGACATTTGCATCTGGACCTTTCAGGCTGAGGTAATATGATTACCCTCTATTTTCGATCACCTTAATATTGCACCAAAGTATCAGAAACTCATGGGCTCTTTAAACTGTTGGTTTCCAGAGAATTGTTGGAAAATACGGACCGCTGGTGTCAGTTGCTTCCTTTGTTGGTATGTTTGTGTCGCTGGTTGCTAGCCCTTCGAAATCTAGCGCTGCGAAAGGAAGCAAGAAGAAACGCTGAATAGATCTGTAGTTTGTTTGCGGCCAAGAAACTTTACAGACTTTTGAGTTTTCCCTACTCCGTATGTTCTAGTGTGATGAAGTAGCGAGGACCAAAATATTGCTGATTTTTGGCTCTTTTGTAGTTGAGCAACTCAGGTGAAACCTGAGCTGACTGTCTTTAACAAAAGGAGTACGGAGTAGATGTTATAATACTCTGAACCGTTTGAGTTCGGGTCCTGAGCACTTCAAGCTTTTGCCTATCTCACTACCTGGACGCTGAGATGTTGATGATAAGGTCAACTGCAGGCACCTTGGGAATCTTTACCCACTGAACACAACCCTGGGCTTGCAGAGTAACTTCGAAATGCCACCTCTATTCTCGAGTTATTTACCGTGACCATTTCCAAAATTCATTGTCCAACAGCAGACATGAAGAACAGAACGTATGTATGTACATATATGAAGGGCAGGGCACAGCCCTCCATATCATTCGTTATCCATTCTACAAATCAACTTCACGGGTACTAGAGGATGCTTGTCCCGATCAATCAAATTCAATTAAATTTACACCGTACATAAATCGCAGTGGTATATATAAGGGAAAAAAAAGGCTGCATTCAACTGTGAATATCATTCCATCTTGTTCAAGATCTGTGACTATGTACGAATGGATGCTTGTGGCACCGTAGGCAATCCCAGTTCATCCTCCTGCATCAAATCAAAGAAGGAAAAGCAAACAAACCGTTAGTACAGGTCCACCATGTAGCTACTTCATGACATTGCAGGCAACCAAACTAGGCACCAGCTGAATGGTGCACCACCGGAGACCATCAAACGCCAGTTCAGTATCTACGTCTATGTATAGTTGTTTCAGGCATCTACAACAGGAGTAGGTGTTCAGTGTTCTCAACACAGTGGATCAGATCCACCTCCACCTAAGTTTTTCCCATGTTCCCTTCCTAGTCCTCAGAAAGTAATCTTCAAATGCAATTCAGGTGCCATGCTTCCCTTTCCAACAATATGACTTTCCCCCTACATTCTCATTTTTTAAAATCTTCTCCTATATGCTCATCACATTTTTCTTCTCTGTTGTTCATTGGATAAAGTTTAGTGTGCTCAATTTTCTGGGCCTGGGGTTGCACTAGGCTTCGATAATGTTCTACAGGCTACAAGTGTGCACCAATTTAGTATACAGTTTTTAGCTAATTGGTGGCTAGTCATATCTTTAGGATATAAAAGAAAAAACAGCGAAAATAAGTTTTCCTAAAAATACATGAAAAGCTAAAGAAAACCAAATAATTCATATGACAAGCATGGAAAAGAGGGGACATATCCGGTGCAAACCAGCCCCTCCGTGCAAACTTTGGAAACCAACATGCATGGGAACATGCACGGGAGGTGGGAGGGGGAATTTGCAAAATCACAGGGAAGGTGGAATTTGCAAAATCACAGGGAAGGTGGAAGGGGGGATTGGTAATATAAGATACGTTGCCTGATACGTTGCCTGGAAAAGAAACACTTAAATCCAAGTATGCAAAATATAAGATCAATCTCATAATTTTCATTACCTGCTGCTGGTGTGGTGGGGCTGCTGCATGACCAGTTGGTGCAGCAGGCAAGTTGAGTTCAGATTCTTGATCCGGTTGAAGGTAAGATGGGACTGACTCTGATTCGAAGTCCATGTCAGCTTCAAGAGCATCAAGTTCTGTATTTTTCAAGAAACAAAATATGAGAATGGCAAACAGAGGATTAATTTTTTCTTCCACCTTTTTGGAAAGCCATGCAGTTTGTAAATATATGTGGCCTTGCAAATTATCTAAGAAAAATCATACTGCCAATATCTTACCCCCCATAAGTTCTTCCTCATCGATGTCATCAGGGACGTTGTAGCTTCTACCAAGAGTTTCTTGTATTTCATTGCTCACGTCCATAAGATCCATCATCTCATCTTGCATGCTCTAAAGATTACAGGAGGTATATATTTATTTAGATCCAAAAGCAAGCAGGAATATAGGCACCAAGTGAAAATGCATGTAAGGTGTGAATATTGGAAGCATGAGGAATCTGGTAAGATGGAAGAATGCCACTTACATCTATATCTTCGAGCTTGACAGTTTTCATCGTTCCTTTCAGCTCCTTGTTGGCAGCCTTCATTGCAGTCATCTGTTCAGTGGAAAACGCTTTGATGTTAGTCGATGGAAGCTACCAACACAAGTGAAGGTTTTTCTTAGGTAGCGCCAAGGGCTATACAGTTTGTTGTGCATCTTTAAGTCCCTCCGCTGCAAAAGCAACTTGGTCAAGGTTGTATGTTTGGTTGTACAGCATGTCACGCTGTCCTTCATACCTGCAAGGAAAGCAGCATTCGGAGGGATTATTAAAGTTCTCTAAAATTTGTATAGACTAAAAGTCAACGAAAGACCAAAAGATTCTCAGCATAACAGGTGGTAGAATAGCAATTCCAATTTAGCCTTGCCTACAAGAAATTCTTGCTGCTCAATTTGGATGGCCGAGTTTGTATGATTGTATATTTGTAAATAGGACATCCAATGTGTGCATGCATCTAGCAAGATACCATATCACAGGTATGTTTATTGAACGCAATGCATCAGTTAACATATTATTGAAAGTCATATGTTGATTCGGTGTAATCCCAGGGAGTTAACTAAAGATTACTTGCAAACAGCATTGTAGGTAGGGTGTTGTATTTTCATATGAGTAAAGTAACTGCAGGATTGGGGGGTTTGTCTAATTAACAAGTAACAAAGTGATGAATCGATGGCAAGAGAGAGAAAGAGACTGATTTCTCACATCCTCCGCTGCTTGAGGACCCTCATGGCCCGAGCCTTGACGGCCTCCTGCGCGGGGCCTGGGCGCGTCTTCTTGATCTGCTCCTTGTAGCGCGCGAGCTCGGCATCGAGCTTCTTGATCTTCTCATCAACGGTGTCGCCGCGCTTGGTGATCTGGTTGGGGGGCGGAGCAAGCAAGATCAGATTGCCTGCCCCCTAGTACACCTACCAAGGAGAATCCAAAGCAATCGAGGAAGGGGTTCCGGTACATACTCGGTCGGTCGCGTCCTGGATGGTGGGCGGCGGGTCCTTGTTCTTCTTGGCGCCGAAGATCTTCTTCATCGAATCCGGCGGAATCCAAGTGCGAAGAAGGAGGAGGAGGGGGCGCTTGCTCGGCGGCGATTGCTGGGCGACGCGGGATCGGGGTCGTCGATCCTACACCGAGGAGCGTTGAAATCGATCGAGGGAGGGGAAATTTCCGTGTCCTCCTCGGGCTATCTTGTTTGTTAGTTGTGTGGAAGCTTCTTGTTTTCCTCTTGCGACGCGGTCGGTCTCCTGCTCGCCGTCCTCGGCCACAAGCGCAGCACACAGACCACACGGTTTCCTTCTTGGATGGAGTTGGCTGGCCCAACAGCCCAAGAGGGCCAACTATGACAAGTGGCCCAGCTCATTACCAAAGCCCTTTTTTTATTTTGTTTTTTTCATACAAATCTGCGTTCTCCTCAAAAAAAAATACAAATCTGCGTGGCATATTGATCCAGCCGGATCAGGATGCATTGCTGTTGCTGACTTCACTGCCATAGAGTTGGAGCCAAAAGCAACATGGTTGGGTAGACAGATTGTGGGAGGTGCTCAAATGGAAGGATTTCCTTTTAATTTGTTGTTGGGCAGCCAAGTAGAGTAATTAATCAATCATGTCTCCTCTAATCATGCGTCATGCATGTGCTACTTATATATACCTTATCCATCCATGGCCATGGAAGGAGCCAAGAAGAGCAGAGCAAGGTAAAAGCAATCAACATCAACCAACACGGAATAGCATGCAACATAACATGCAGTATGATGTACTACCGCCAAAAAAGAGTCTATATAAATTGATCTACTTCCTACTGAGTATTTATATAAATTGATCTAAATTCTTTTTTTTATGAATTTATCATGAGTTGGAGGAGTTTAACATCAACCGGGGTCTTCACACAGCTTGGAGCGGTGACGCGGCCATGCGGGGCATCTCAGAATAAAATAAAATGGCAAATCCATAATGCTCCAGAAAAGATAATCCAGAAAAACATACATACTACTAGTAGGAGGAGGGAGTACTCATGATAATGCAATCATGCAAAATATAAAGTAAGAAAACTGGTGATATATACGATTTAATGTAAGGTTGTTGGCACGCCCAACTCATAAAGACATGCCAGGTATACTATGCGCCCCCAAGTACACATGTATCACGATTCAGAGATGAGATGAGATGTGTACCATACGTCAGTCACGTTATTTTTCTACCTGGCCCTGTTTAGTTTAAAAACTCTCTCTCTAAAATTCACTATTCACCCATCACATCAAATCTCTCTCCTCATGCATGTAGCACTAAATGTAGGTAAATAAAAAAACTAATTGCATAGTTTTGATATACACGACGAGACGAATCTTTTGAGTCTAGTTAGGTTATGATATGACATTGTTTACCACAAATAAACGAAAAGTGCTACAGTGATTTTTCATCTCTTTTCACCCTTTTCTAAGGAACTAAACACAGCCGATACTGTATACGGAGTAGCTCACACGCACACTCTACCTACGGTAGTCGTACTATAGCATCTGACGACCAGACACCTGTTTTTATGGCTCTACCATCGCAACATAGCTAGCGCAAACGGAGCCCTGGAGCAGTGCTCGCCAATTCGCAATTCGTCAATGCCTCCACCTGCACTCCTGCAGACTGCACTTGCCTTTGCAGCCGTTTCTTGCTCTTGAAGTTGAAGCCTTGCCGGCTGCATATGAGTATAGGAGATGACGCCACGCATTGCCTGCCACTAGTGGCGAGCGGAATACATACAATACTCATATCCTATACCCCACTATGCAAGTATATGTATATATCTTGTTATTCAAAATAAAAATCCTATATCTCCCTCCAGCCTCCATATTATTCCATATAAGTTATATTGTGCACTCCTTCTGCTAAGGCCTTATTTAGATGTTAGAATTGGGAGGGTGAATTTGGGAGTATGATGTCACTTCGTAATCATTGCACCACTGTAGCATTTCGTTTGTATTTGTGAAAAACTGTCCAAAAATTGATTAATTAGGCTCAAAATATTGGTCTCGCAGAGTACAACAAAACTGTACAATTAGTTTTTGATTTCATCTACATTTAGTACTCCATGCATGTTATGACATTTTGATGTGATGGAGAATCTTCTTTTTGCATAATAAATTTGGGAGTGGGATTTGGGATCTAAACAAGGCCTAATAGAAGCACCTACTTCCCATCTTGGTCTTCTTTTATTGCCTCTTTCAGAAAAATATATAAGGAATCTGTACACTGACGTAACTCTTGAGGATTGCCGAGCTTAAGCGATTTTCATGGTTGAAAGGAATAGGTGGTGCTAGTACTCAAAGTCCGGTCAAGTAGATGAATGTCACCAATTTAAGTCCACGTCGAAGCTCCACCCGTGATACACTTCTGAGCTAACATTCTACAAAAGTCCGGTCAAGTAGATGAATGTCACCAATTAAGTCCACGTCGAAGCTCCACCCGTGATACACTTCTGAGCTAACATTCTACAAAAGTCCGGTCAAGTAGATGAATGTCACCAATTAAGTCCACGTCGAAGCTCCACCCGTGATACACTTCTGAGCTAACATTCTACAAAAGTCCGGTCAAGTAGATGAATGTCACCAATTAAGTCCACGTCGAAGCTCCACCCGTGATACACTTCTGAGCTAACATTCTACAAAAGTCCGGTCAAGTAGATGAATGTCACCAATTAAGTCCACGTCGAAGCTCCACCCGTGATACACTTCTGAGCTAACATTCTACAAAAGTCCGGTCAAGTAGATGAATGTCACCAATTAAGTCCACGTCGAAGCTCCACCCGTGATACACTTCTGAGCTAACATTCTACAAAAGTCCGGTCAAGTAGATGAATGTCACCAATTAAGTCCACGTCGAAGCTCCACCCGTGATACACTTCTGAGCTAACATTCTACAAAAGTCCGGTCAAGTAGATGAATGTCACCAATTAAGTCCACGTCGAAGCTCCACCCGTGATACACTTCTGAGCTAACATTCTACAAAAGTCCGGTCAAGTAGATGAATGTCACCAATTAAGTCCACGTCGAAGCTCCACCCGTGATACACTTCTGAGCTAACATTCTACAAAAGTCCGGTCAAGTAGATGAATGTCACCAATTAAGTCCACGTCGAAGCTCCACCCGTGATACACTTCTGAGCTAACATTCTACAAAAGTCCGGTCAAGTAGATGAATGTCACCAATTAAGTCCACGTCGAAGCTCCACCCGTGATACACTTCTGAGCTAACATTCTACAAAAGTCCGGTCAAGTAGATGAATGTCACCAATTAAGTCCACGTCGAAGCTCCACCCGTGATACACTTCTGAGCTAACATTCTACAAAAGTCCGGTCAAGTAGATGAATGTCACCAATTAAGTCCACGTCGAAGCTCCACCCGTGATACACTTCTGAGCTAACAGCGGAATACATACAATACTCATATCCTATACCCCACTATGCAAGTATATGTATATATCTTTTATTCAAAATAAAAATCCTATATCTCCCTCCAGCCTCCATATTATTCCATATAAGTTATATTGTGCACTCCTTCTGCTAAGGCCTTATTTAGATGTTAGAATTGGGAGGGTGAATTTGGGAGTATGATGTCACTTCGTAATCATTGCACGTCACTGTAGCATTTTGTTTGTATGTGCAAAAAATGGTCTAAAAATTGACTAATTAGACTTAAAATGTTCGTCTCGTATAGTACAACAAAACTGTGCAATTAGTTTTTGATTTCATCTACATTTAGTACTACATGCATGTTATGACATTTTGATGTGATGGAGAATCTTCTTTTTGCATAGTAAATTTGGAAGTAGAATTTGGGATTAAACAAGACCGCTAACTAAGCAGATAGATATGCACCGGCGCCTGGTGGTCAAAGAAAGCGCAAGAGATAGCAGATTCACGGGTCATCTGCGCCTGTCCTGGTGTACCTGCGGCCTGAGGGCCTCCTGCACAAGACCAAGACTACCAAAGACGACCCAAGCGACCAAAGACTCACAAGCAAGAAAAGAAAACAAGCTTGCGATCCTTTACCTCACCTCCGGATCACCACCAAAGTACAGTTTCTTCTTTTTTGAACTTAACCAAAGGTCCTGTTTGGATTTATGTGTTAGTGTTAGTTTGGGATAAACTAACATCAAACTAACATTTTGAATCCAAACATGAGTGTTACTTTGGTGTTAGAAAGACTAACACCCCCAAAAAACTAACCCCTCCAAGAGGTGGTAATTGGTGTTAGTTTAGTGAGGACCACAAGAATCACTCCACTCTCTCCTCAAGGCTCCTAAAAAAGTGCAAACTAACACATAATCCAAACATAGATGGTGTTAGTTTGTTACGTGTTAGTTGGAGGTGTTAAAAGACAATCACTAACACTAACACTAACACAACACTAAGATCCAAACATGGCCAAAGTACAGTTTCTCTCATGCCAAAGGCAGATCTTGGTGTTTACCGGGCGCAAAGAGGTTGGCGCCCCTTTCCGTGTTGATATATTCCTTCACCAGCAGATCTCTTGTTGATATCGTTAAAAAAATTGTCGTCCTACTTGTATTGATTATATATGTACGCGTACTCTACATGACTACTATGTTGGATGTAGGTGTGGTACGTACATGTTATATTATATTATAGTTGCTCAATTCGAAATTATAATTCAATTTTACTTTTCTATGTATATATGTAAAAAAACAAAACGAAATGGGACAGATAGAATACTGCATGGTGCTGTTTTGCTGGACATTACAATTAATGGAGTTATTAATATATCCACTCGCTGGCGTGGACAAAAAGGAAAAAAAGGATCCGTGTTTCCATGTTTGCTTGCTTTACTTGTGGACAAGAGTAATCTCAATCAACTAGTAGTCTAATCGCCGAGAGAGGAGAGGAAGGATATGCCTGTGGGCCCATGCATATCTGTATGCTAATACTACCTTGTTGGTGAATCGTATATCTTGATTGATTGATTATACAAATATATAGTTCTAGTTCCAACCGTGTGACAGCGACAGGAACGATTGCTTGCTTGCGCAAGATAATAACAATAACAAGACGGATCATTTCAGAAATCGCAAGTAAACTAAACAAATGAGAAAAAAAAAGGAGAATGGTGGCAGCCGCCGCAGCCAGAATGGATCATATCATTTGATATACATGAAATTTGGACGTTCTTGTTCCCTTTGGATCATTGGATTGGATGATCCAGATGACTTGATTAGGAATCAGCAAATGAATACTGATAAGCGCGTGCTGTGCTTGTGCCCGTGGTTAGCGAAGCGATGATGTTTCGGTGTCAAAGGGTGGTGTGCACCGCAGGCACAAGTAAATCCGGTGCGAGCAGGTGTGCCGTTTCCTTTCTCTCTGCTCGCCTCCTGCTGCGGCCTCGTGTTTCTCGCGCCACCACCACCAGAGACTCGAGGGAGAGGACGGAGAGAGGGCCTGAAAGGAGCCAACGTCCTCGCTCTCTCTCCATCATTATTGTTCCCCACCCAACGTTGCACAACTCCCATTGTTGTTTTCTCCATTCCCCCTCTCTCTCTCTCATCAGTCAAAATCAAAGCCAAGGAGAGGAAGAAGGAAAGGCCTCGTCTCCTCCTTGGACTCCGGCCGGCGAGCCACCTCACCTCACCGCCGTCGGCAAACGAAGCTAAGCAAGGCAGAGGTATGGCAATGGAATGTACTCCGTACGTATCATCCCCTCACTATATGTCTACTCCGAATCCAACGGATGGCTGTGCTGAGCAGCCAAGTGCTCATCGCCTCCTCCCGTGGTTTGCCTTGCATGCCATGCTACTCCACTAGCACTAGCACCCAGGCAGAGCAGCTAGCTTGCCCCTTGCGTTGCGTTGCGTGCCCTGCTCCGCTAGTAGATTTGGCTTGCTTGCTTGCAGTGCGGGAGAAACAAAACCAAAAAAAAAGAAAAGAAAAACAAGGCGGCCCGGCCGGCCGGCCTCGCCGGGGGAAGGGAGGGGGCCAAGTGAATCCACCGGGAATGTCTGCTTCCGCAAGACACTCTGCGGATTTGCTTGCGGGGAGGATTTGCGGGGGGGCGTGTGGGGTTTTGGAATCGCGTAGGCGTGCTGCGTAGCCTATCCTCCTCGCCGCATTGCGTTGCGGATTCATTCTCCACGCCTCCAATCCACCGCTGCCTTACGCCCAGGGAGAAGCAACCCCGCCCCCGCGCACATAATCACCTCGCATGCAGTTCTGCTTCTGCCTGCCTGCCTGCCTTGCTTGCTTCCTGTCATATAATCGTAGGGAGCCCAAACCCAAACCCGCCTGTAGAACAGAGCAGGCTCATCTCCTCTTTTAGTTTGATTTGAGGCTGCCGGAGAAGCCACAGTACCGCAGCAAGAAGAGGCCGGTTAGTTTTTTTCTTTTTTAGCGTCTTTGCCCCTGCCTGTCTTGTTGCTTGTTTCTGCTTTTGGTTGCTGCCTCCTGCCTCTCCCGGTCTCCCACTCTCTCCCCTGTTTGCAAGTCCAATCCCCATTTCTTCTTTTTTTTCCAATTTTGGGAGGGCGATCCCTTTCCGTTCTGTATGTGGACAAAGGTACCTGCCTATCGGATTAGCTAGCTTCATCTTGGCTTGCTATGTTTTCTTTAGGTGTATGTACAACAAGGAAGCAACTTCTTCTCACCTGACCTTTTTCTCCATTCCCACATGCCCTTTTGTTCCCATTGGGTTGCGTTAATCAAAATTACGAATTACTACTAGTATTTGCTTGAGAAGAGAGAGTGGGCGCCTGCGATCCCAGACGAAACAAACCCCGTGTTCATTTTCCTGATATCGTTGTCTTTCACTTTCTTGCATCTTATCTTTCGATATTTCTTAAGCAGGAGGCAATTAATGAGAGGGGCCATCACCTCCAGGGCTTGAGTTGAGGTCAACAAACTGGGATACACAAGCAAAGGAGAGTGAGTCGGGACACCGAGTTCCTGCACCTATGGTGATAGCATCTGGAGCCGTTGACAGGAGGCACCTGTCGCCCTTTGCTGCACTGTCAGAATCATCATCTTCATCATTCTTCTCAGAGGATCCCGTACCTGCTGAGGTTAGAGAGATTAAAACCTTGTTGAGTTGTTTTGTTCCTTCTTTTTTTCTGATAATGCAATATCTCTAGCCCTACGTATACATGATTTTCTTTCCATGTTTCATGCAGAGGCAAGTCGGATTTTGGAAATCAGAGTCAATGGTCGACCACAAAGGTGCAGATCATGCTTCATTTTTTAATTCTTTTCATGATTCTTGCTTCTTGCATGATGGAAATTGTTGGTTAGGAGCTATATTTTCAATGCCCCATATACCCTTACAAAACGTATGGTCCTTTCCATACTAGCTGTTGGCAGTTAGCAGAGTTATTGTACCTTTAATAAAATCTCCTAAAATGATACATACCTAACCCGCCTTGTCCAACCCTCATGCTCCACAGAACAGCTCATAAACTTTGGCAGGGAGCAAGTCAGCTTTCGCTTCTCCACTTGACAAGGTCCGTCCTATGGGTGCTAATCCTGCGGGTGGTTTGGAACATCCACGAGGGCAACTCTTCAAAGGCCAACTGGACATGCTTAGCCTCGGTAATTTGATTGGGCAAGAAGAAAATACTTCAAGCCTACCATCAATATCTTGGGGAGATATCCTCGGTAGCTCCAGATCCAGCCTTGGCTCGTCTACAAGAGGGAATGTTTTTGTTGAACCAACAAGTGCTGATCAACTTGTGCAAGATTATGGGAACTACCCTTCATCCAGCTCCTTATCTGAAGTATTCAGTAGCAAATGTGAGTTGTCTTTGCACTTCTCAAAAAACTAAGTCGTCTTACTAGAGATTTCAGAGCTGATACCATCATTAGTCAGTTCCTTCATTGACCTTGACAATGTTTTGTTCCCTATGCCTTAATGGTTCTGCAGCAAGAATGATGGCAAATGGCTTTTCTGGCCAATCTGCTGATGCAAGTAACTCCGGTTGCGAGGAAGATGAACCTCTAGGGTCCATGAAAGAAATGGAAGCTCAAACCATTGGTGACCTCCTTCCTGATGACGATGATTTGATATCCGGAATCACTGATGGCTTCGAATGCACTGGCTTGTCTAACCACGAGGATGCTGATGAAGATATATTCTGCACTGGAGGAGGTATGGAACTAGAGAATGATGATTTCAGCAATGGTGACAAACTTCTCGAAGGATCCTTCAAAAGTCAACTTTCTGTGAAGCACTCTATCAATAAACACCCTTCCAGAGCTCTTATTGTAAAAAATATTAACCCGAGCATTGAGGATTCTGAGCTAAGGGTTCAGTTTCAGGTTTAAACTCCTTCCTCATCCTCTCTTGATATTTCATTTACCTTTAGTAGATACTGTCCTTTCAGACACACGTGTAATGTCTTCCATCTGGACCTCCAGCAATACGGGGACATACAGACACTCCACACGTCCTTCAAGAACCATGGATTTGTTACAGTATCTTACTATGACATAAGATCTGCACAGAATGCAATGAGAGCACTCCATAACAAATCTCTGGGGCTGATGAACCTTGATGTTCAATTTTCTATTCCTAAGGTAAACTCACTAGCAGTTTTATTGGAGTAGAAATGTTGCATATAATCTGTATGATAATACGGTTCAAAATCTTCTTCAATTGGTAGGCTAAGACTTGAGTAGCTCAATGCTGTAAATTTATACAATGTATTGATGCTGTCTCTTTGCGATACTTCACTAGGAAAATGTTCCAAACAAAGATCCCAACAATGGTGTACTGGCTGTATCTATCATCGACTCTTCCATCTCCAACCATGATCTTCTCCAAATATTTAGTGTTTATGGTGATGTCAAGGAGGTAATATTATTTCTGAACTTTGCTTTATGAAATTTGAGGTCCAATATGTTCTTATCATCTTTTCTCTTTCGGGCTATAGATTCGTAAGGCTCCTACAAGCTGCAATAAGAAATTTGTAGAATTCTATGATGTCAGAGCAGCAGAAGTTGCGCTGAATAACCTTAACAAGGGTGATATGTCATGCTCAAAAATCAAGGTTGAGCATAGCCGTTCTGGAGGAGCAGGATTATGGTAATTAGCTTGGCTGGCATTTCCTCACTATCTCTGTGACCGTCTTGGGTGTTGTACATTGTTGTTTCCCTTCATAAGGACTGATTATGTTGTCAGAGATGCACTGTATATTATTGTCTTATTTGTTACATGGGAGTCCGGGACTAATATGCTAGGAAATTATCCAATATGTTGTGAGTAATAATCTTTGGGTAGTGGGAAAAATATATAAAATACTGCAAATGCTCATAGATGTAGGAATATGTATACCACATCGCATTTCACAGTTTCATTTTTAGCCTTTGTTGTGCTGATGTAATTATTTGACAGCCTGTTCTTCCATCCATGGTAATCGAAAATCAACTTGCACAAATCATTCTAATTTTTAGGACTTGCATGACAACCAGACAAATGGCAAGGCAACTATTACTTTTGTCATGTCTATTGAATGAGGGACCATACAATTGCGTCTGAATTCTAAACTGCCATTCTCATGCTTTATGCTTGGCAAGTAAACCCTCTCAGTTTGTGTGATAAAGTAACATGTTTTCGCGGACAGGCAGCAGTTGGGTGTGCTTAACAGCTTCACAGAGCAATGTTCTGGAGAATGGAAGCAGTGTACTGTGACTCACCAACTTAAGAACTCTCCACCTGGGATTATTGGTATATATATATGTTGTAGCTATTTTTAACATTACTTAACCCTTCTGCTCATAAATTTTGAGGCTGCACTTTCTTTTCACATGTTAAGCAGGAAAGTCAGACCCTAAAAGTTGGGAGAATTGTGCGGTTCAGGATTTATATTCTCCAGTTAGACCGCAGCTCCATGGCTTCTCTGTGAATGGTCCTCAGAAGTTGTCATCACCTATCAAAATTGAACCTACACGTCAGCACAACAATCAAGCTAACCTTGGTGAACCTAACGGATCACTCGGTCATGGAAACTTTGGACGTGGACTGCAAGCCTTCCACCCGCAGTCACTGCCAGAATGTCATTGTGGCATTTGCAATGGCTCTAAGTCCATGACACCAAGTATCAGGAATCCGGGCTTCAGGCTAACCGAAGGAGTGGAGTATAATAACCATAAAGCCTGCTCCAGTGACCATCATGGTCATTCCTGTGATCAAAATGAAGGTAAAATTTCTCTGCAGAACTACTTGCTCACCTTTGCTTAATTGCTGTTCATGTTTAGCATGGTTTTATAAAGTAGGTATTGTTTATAGTGATTTCAATAGAGTAAAATGCACCTGAAGTTCCCAATCTTTGCTCAGGGTGCATCCAGGTCCCCAAACTTGTAAAATGCATGTCCTGAACTTACTTGTCATTTCAGGTTAGGTCCGAATCGCTGTTGCTTGCATTAAACCACCTGCGTGCCTGCCAACAATTAGCAAGTTAGAGGACCTGGATGTACATTTTGTCACTAGATTTATCACATGTCTATTGCTTCAAGGCCATGGGTATATCGATAGAAATTTGTTGATGTGTTAACCGATGTTATGGCTAATAGAAATTCCTTTTATTCTGTTTCAAAGTTCATCGGTACTTTGTTTTCAGCGCTTGGAGTTACTGGAACTGGAAGTTGCCCCCTTCATGGACATCACCACACCTGGCATAACCCAAATGGTTTTCCTCAAAGCCCCTGTGCTCCAATGGTGTGGTCCAACTTTCATCAACCAATGCATATTCATGGTTACCCTGCTATGCCACCTCACATGCGGAACACTGGTGCTCATCCTATGGACCAACATCACTTGGGTTCAGCTCCAAGCAATGTTGGTGGTTTTGCAAATGTACATTCGTTCCATCCAGGATCTCTTGAAAATGTAGGGTTTCCTGGTAGCCCACAACTGTATCCATCAGATCTCTCTGTATTTGCACCTGCAAGAGGAAATTACAGGGAGGCCATGTTCTCCCCTGTAAACGCTGGGTTTCCATCACTTCAGCAAATGTTTCATGCAACCAACGGAAGGAGTCCAATGATGCGTGTTTCTACTTCATATGATGCTACCAATGACCGGATACGGAGCCGCAGGCATGATGGAAATGCTGCACAGTCTGAAAACAAGAAGCAGTTTGAGCTTGACCTTGACCGCATTGCAAAGGGTGAAGATTCGCGCACCACACTGATGATCAAAAACATTCCTAACAAGTATGTCTATACCTTGTGCCAATTTTTTATTCCATATTGCCTGTATCATGTTGGCCTTCTTTCTTCCCTGGACTTACTACCCACAATGCTATCATCAGGTACAACAGTAAGCTGCTTTTGGCTGTTATTGATGAAAATCACCGCGGAACATATGATTTCGTCTATCTTCCAATTGATTTTAAGGTCTGTTATTCTTTTCCCCCTACGTATGAAGGTTGGAACTAGCAGTAAGATTCTAGGCACTGACTCTTGTAACGTTTGCTTTCTTGTTTCCACAGAACAAGTGTAATGTGGGCTATGCTTTCATCAATATGACTGATCCACAGCACATAGTTCCATTTTACAAGGTATATGGCTATATGTTTGTGCCTTACTAGATAACTCACCTTTTGGATTGAATATATGTTGGGAGGAAGTGATTGGATCATGGTAATTTTGTGCAGACATTCAATGGCAAGAAATGGGAGAAGTTCAATAGTGAGAAAGTGGCATCGCTTGCATACGCCAGGATCCAGGGAAGGAATGCTTTGATTGCCCATTTTCAGAATTCTAGCCTGATGAATGAAGAAAAATGGTGTCGCCCTATGCTTTTCCACAAAGATGGTCCAAATGCAGGAGATCAGGTACGTGTAATTTTGTTGTTGTTGTCATCACTCTGAATCCATGGGTCAGTCCCACATAATCCGTAACTTTGCCACGACCTCAAGTAATGTTGTGAAATGACTGACGCAGAGTTTTTCACATTTTGTTCAGGAGCCTTTCCCTGTGGGGAATAATGTACGGACTCGGTCTGGAAGAAACAGACAGCTCACTGGTTCAGACATTAAAGAGGGAAGTCCATCGACCTCGCCTAACTAAGAAAACCGTAGCAAGAGAGCCCAGTTCAAGTCGGCTCCCAGCTGAGGAAAAGCAATATTTGCTCACTAACTGGAGGCTGAAGAACCTGTAATAAATTATTCCTCATTTTGGTTTCTCTTTTTTTTCTTGTCTCATCAGCGAGGCTGTGGCTTGTGAGTTCAATGTTTAACAAGAACTCTGCACTGCATGAGCCTGCTGAAGATTCACCCTAAACCATGCCTCAGTTTTGCCAATCATAGCAACCTATGTTGAGGGATACAGGTACGGAGAAGAGCAAGCAGGTGAAGAGCGGAAATGGTAGAGGTGCTGTGTTTCCGGCCGGTGAAAATGAATTTGTACAGTAGAATTTTTCGAGATTGTGAAATGCTAATCGATTTGAACTGTTTGTTCTATGGTCATTTTACCATGCTGGCTTCCTTGCATTCATTTCATGTGTGCATGATTACGGTGTGTAAAGACCTTTCATCCCGATGTTTTCTGATGCCTTGTCTCGTGATTTCGTCGTCCTTTTTACTGTTCTTGAAGACTGCTGGTTGCTTCATGTATCTGCGGCAACCCCTAGGACAGGAGCATCAACAGAAAACTAACTCCCTGATTCAGATGTTAGTCCATAATGTGCTTCGATTTCTACAGAGCCATCACCAGAAAACTTCCCCCAGGATTCAGATCTGTCAACGAAAATGAAACTAGAGAGATACTACGCCTGCGATATCTGCAGGCCGAATCAGGCTCAGGATTCAGGAACCTGATGGTGGAAGCTCAAGGGAGCATTCATCAGCATTTGCAGCGCACAAGCAGTTCGGATCAACAGACATAGAGAACAAACGCGCATAGAACATTGGCAACGCAAAGATAGTAATAGTACGTCCAATGGAGCTGGTAAATTAAATAGTTTTTGCATCTTGGGTAAGCAACCATCCAGATTCCAGGAGGGGCAATCAGGTAACCCCAAAGGCGGAAATCAGTTTCCACCCAAACCAAAAGGAACGATGCAGAGCTGCACGCAATCCAGTTCCCCACAGGCGCAGCAATAACCCCCAACCAAAAGAAAGCAAACTTCCCAGGCTACATACAACCTCCCAAAAAAAGCACAGACGGCCTTCTACATCATCCAGATCAAGGCCATCAGCATCCGCACTCCCTGCTTCAATCACCTTCAGCAACCAGCATCCGCTCTGGCACGGCTTCTAGTCCTCCTAGCTGGGCTATCATCAGCTCCGCTAGCACTTGCACTGCTCCGAGTCACCCTGCGGCCACTGCTCACAGCAGGACTAACATTGCCTTCGGTATTCGTGTCACCACTCTTCCTGATCCCTTTAACTGGAGTGCAAGTAACCTCTTCCACGACAGCAACATTCTTCTTCATCCTTTTAGCAGTAGCACCATCTGTGCCAGTCTGAGTCTTGGCGTCACCCTTGCGCTTCTTTGTCTCCTTCAAAGCCTTTTCTTCAACCAACACATCCACCACTTCAGCCACACCCATCTTGGTCTTCTTGTCATCTTTTCCTTCCTCCTTGATTTCAACCACCATATCCACAGAACCATCAGCATCAGCAGTGTCTTGCTCTTCCTCATTCAAGCTGCTATCATCGTCTTCCTTCACTAAAGCACCATCATTTCCCTCCGACTCACCATCACCACATTCCTCAGCATCATCTGAAGCCGCCTTGGTGTCACCTTCTTCAACGGCCTTGCGTTGCAAAGACTCAATCAGCTCCATCATTTCTCGGTTGATCTGAAACAAAAACATCACAGACCAAAGCATGTGACAAACTCGACAACCTGTGCACCATATATATGCCTCTCAAAAAATTTGTACTCCACCGCACCTGGGGATTCTCAAGGAAATCACAGATGTCAGTTGGGCAGGAAGGGCACTTCTTCACAATCTTCTGTGCCCTTAGAGTCCGACCACCACGGCTTCTTTCCCTCATAGAGGCCTGGCTATCATATGCCCCAAGCAAACAAGTCTTGCAAAAGTTGTGAGCACATGGAGTCGTAAGTGGTTCTTTGATCACCGCCCGGCAGATAGAACAAGCAAATTCTGCAGGACCAGGAACATAAACTATTTTTGAGATGATACTTTCAAAACATCATAAAAGGCACCCCAAAATATGTCAACCACAAACCTTTCAGCAGCCTCTCAGCCACAGACATATGAGCACGCTTTGTTGCTCTCCGGATTTGCTTGTCAGTCTCAGGATCCCCAGAGAGAACAGGCTTCCTGCTGATTGGTGGAGGCACCATCCATTTCCAGCCTTCTTTCTCCTACCATGATGAACATAAGCCATTCATAACACAGTAAAGTAACATTGGAAGAAGAAACAGAGATGCATACATCATAGACCCATGAAGGGCGTCCTTTCCTCTCCGTTATATCAGTTGCACCTTGCAGCTCCTTTATCTTCGGCAATGGCCTCGGCCGGTCACCATGGTCGTCACTTAAAAGCCAAAGCATAGGATGTCAGCACGACAATTCCAGATCAGGAGCTGCAGTACAATAGCCACAAGGGAAGTGTTTTGCCAAACCTGGTCCAAGGGGCGGGTTCATTGTCACAGCGTACGAAAAGATAACGGCAGACCTTGAACGTACCCTATGGCAAAAGAACAAAAGGGTCAATACATTTCCATATATATTTATTCAATGTGTCAGCTGATAAGCAGCTGTATGGTATGTAATCATGTAGCTACATCTACAACCCATATACAGGAGAACTAGTTACCTGGATTCCAATCTTCCTCCAACACTTTTCAATTCTGTAAACCCCATCGTACCTCACACCAGCTTCAGGAGCATATGAGGAACGCTTCTCTTTGTGCGACCTGTTTAAGAGAATGTAGTGAGACAAGTTCAAAGACCTGGGGGGCAGATAGTAACGGAAGTTAAATTTTAATTATCTTTGATTCGTATGGTGAATGCATGGACAGAGGAAAGACAACACATGGAACACCATCGACATTATTGATCAAGAGCAGGACGCTACAATCATATCTCCATATCAGAATAAATAATGATTTGCAGAAGATTGAAGCATCTACTCGAGGAACATTACAGACTCGAGTGTAAGCATGGGAAAAGAAAGCATACCGCACAACCCTGACAGGGTAGCCCTTCAAGCAACTAATGCGTAAAGCAGCATTCAGCTTCTCAAATTTCTGATCAGATGATTGCTCTTTATTTGTCCGCTTGTTCCCACTTAGATCCCTTCCACCACTGCATCAACAGGTAAAATTTTGCAGACATTTCAATAAGGAGAGCACATCATCTGGGATCAGTCATGGAAAAAAAAGAGCAAATTGTTAAATTAATAACCTTCCAGTGTAGAGAAACCACTCTCCATGGTCTTCATCATCTTTGTACCCTCCTGAGAGGGCTACTGACTGAGCACCATGTGTAGACTGGCCGGCTATACCAGCTACATGAGGAAAGTGGGCGCCCCATTGCCTGCACTCCAGTCGGTCTTCCCATGTCTCCCCGACTCGAACTCCAAGATTCCTTCGGGGATCATTTTCAGCAAGAATGGGGCCAAAGTGATCAGGTGCGATGGTCACAAAGATCTGGCCACTAGAAGCGTTCGCTTTCCCAGCCTTCTTAGCCCTCTCAGTTGTAAAGGCCTTGTCAGGCCTATCATCATTCCGTATATACTGATATGAAGCTGCTGAGCCAGCTGAGTTGGGATTCTTTGAAATCTTGGCCATCCTGATAACTTCCACTAGTGCAGAGTTGATTCTTGGTTGCTCAGCCATTTTGGCCGGGATGTGTGCCCGACACTTTCCACACGTCCTTTTCCCGTTCTGGATCCACTTTTGGAAGCATTTCAAGCAGAAGTTATGGCCACAGGGTGTCTGCAAAAGACAAAGGTGTATGCAGATTAGAAACGGCAAAGACAATTATTGCACAGATGATACATATAACAACAGGTGAAAAACTGCAACGTGAAATGGTTAGTCATCTCCTAAAGAGCCTAGCAGTAAGTTACCAATTAAACAACAACAAACAAAGAACAGTTTGCTTATGACTAGGGATGAAAGCGGTCAGAAACTATTCCCATTTCATCAGAAATTTTCCATATTTGTGAAGTAACTATTTAGTGGCTGTTGCAATGACACTGGAAGAAATTAGAAAATCCAAACTTTTATACACAGTAAGGATCAGAAACGATCGTAAACAATAACACCTTAAAGGAAAAAAGGCCCGATAAAGGGTAGTTCCCGTTTCCACTTTCATCCCTACTTATGACAAACTGCAAACAGGCTATGCATGTCTTGTAGTATCTGGTGTGTTTGAGTAGTAAGTGGGATAAACACTTACCAACGAATGAGCATATTAAATAAACATTATGCAGTACATGTACATCCCAAAAAGGGTGAAACATTCACAAATGCCGTTCCGAGCAAAAGTTAGCACTTCGCAAACATGCAGCAAGGATAGGAGGCTACCAAGCCTATTTATTACAGAAAGATAGCAAGCAACACTGTCAAACAGCTAACTATCTGATAGGAAGGAGCCAGACTCACTAACACTATCCATAAGACAAAAAGATAAAGACAGCCTATTTATTACAGAAAGTTAGTAGATTCCATGGGCAGCTATGTTTCCCAATATGACAGACTAGGCAATTTCATATGGCAACTTAGCAGAACATTTTCAGGTATGTGGCATTTTTGAAAGATTGAGAGGCAGCCTACTTATTATGGGAAGTTAGCAGATAGCAACTAAAAGTAGGATATGAAAAGAGATGCTACATTCAAGCAAACAACATTGGTTCTATGTAAACACGGGGTTACTACTACTAGCAGCAGCTCTAGCTTGGAAAACATGTGCAGCATAGAAGCAATACAAGTTGATGTTAAAAAACACAAAGGAACATGTCCACATGCAGAATCAACTCGCAATGGAGAAGATCTAAGCGCAAAAGAATGGATTGCGAAAGATGATTCGGATGATCGATAATCAGGGCCTGTGATCTAAGCAGCCATAGAGTGACATTCAGCAGCGAGATGCACTGGTACTTAATAAGTGGGTGGAAGGAATCGGAGTGAGAACTTAACATTAAGTTAACAATTAAAGAGCCTAACATTAAATTACCAATTAAAGGATAATGAAACATTGAAGGGTCGGTTTATGACTAGAGATGAAAACAGTCAGAAACGATTTTCTCAGTAAGTTGGAAATTTTCCGTTATTGTGAAGTTAGCTATTTAGTGGCAGTTGCAATTTGACACTGAAAGAAATTAGACCATCCAAATTTCATATACAACAAGGATCATAAATGATATCAGTATATCACTTTAACTGAAACAAGCCCCAATAAATGGGACTTTCTGTTTCCACTTTAATTCCTACTTATGGCAGGCAGCAAACAAATTATTCATGTCTCGTGCTATCCGGTATAAGTTTGAGAGTAGGAAGCAAGATAAACACTAACCAATGAATGAGTACTAAATAAACATTATGCAGTACACCCCAAAAGGGTGAACCGTTTACGGACGTTAGCACTTAGCAGACATGAAGCAAAGATAGGAGACTGCTAGCCTATTTATTATGGAAAGATAACAAACAGCAGCGTCAAACACATAATTTTACAATGGACAAAGACAGCCTATTTATAACAGAAAGTTACTGAACTCCATAAGCAGTTAATGTTTCCGAAAGATGACAAACTAGGCTATTTCATATAGGAACTTAGCAGACGACATTTTCAAGCAGGCAACATTTTCAAAAGATGGAGATGCAGCCTACTTATTAGGGGAAGTTAGCGAACAGTAGCTAAAAGTAGGAAATGAAAAGAGAATAAGAGATGCCACATTGTAGCATGCAGCATGGGTTCTCTGTAACAGGTTTAAGCAGACGTGGGGTTAATACCACTAGCAGTAGCATGCAGCATGGGTTCTCTGTAACAGATTTAAGCAGCCGTTGGGTTAATACCGCTAGCAGTAGCTCTGGCTTGGAAAGTATGTGCAGAATAGAACCACTACATGGTGATGGCAAAAAAAAACACTAGAACCACACATCTGAAATAAATAGATACGGAAATATATGGCATAAACATACAGAAGGAGCATAGGGATTTGAACAGGCAGAATCGAATCGAAATGGAGAAGATCTAAGCGCAAAAGAAAGGAATGCGGAAGATGATTCGGTCGATCAACAAACGGGGCCTGTGATCTAAGCATTCATAGAGTGGCATTCAGCAACAAGATGCAACAGTACTAGAGGAGAAGCGGCGTGGATCGGAGTGGGGGACTTACAGTGACGGGGCGTTCAGGGAGCTTCATACAGAAGACGCAGCTGAAGTTCTTCCCCACGATCTCGAGGGCGTCGTCGGCCGCGTCGTCGTCGTCGTCTTCGTCGGCGGCGGCGGGGGCGGAGCCGGCGAGGAGGGCCTGGCGGCGGCGCGCCTTCTCCTGGTCGGAGAGGGTCTGGTCGGCCTCGATGGCGCGGATGGCGGCGACGAGGTCGTTCCCGGGGCCGGCGGGCGCCGGGGTCGGGGAGGAGTCGGGGGAGCAGTCGGGGCTTCCTCCGCTGCTGCGAGTTTACTCTGCGACGCGGAAGGGAAAGAAATGCGATGGCCCGCCGGGAAGAGGGGGAGAGGTGGGGTGGGCTCCACCTCACGCCCCACGCCTCCTGCCCGCGTCTCTCCGGTAAAAGCCACCAGAATGTGTGGCTTCCAGCGGGTCCCTTGTTGGTGGGGCCCACGGTTCAGTGGCAGTGAAGGCGTGTACGGGAAGTGAGAGGAGGCTTTCGGAGCGTTTCGGGAAGGGCGCGCCAATTGGAAAGGCCGGGAGGGGGGAGGAGTCGTGGCTGGGCGGCTTCGATGGAAGGACGCCTATGCCCCTCCCTCTGATTTGATTTTTGATCTGATTTCACACGAGACTTGTCATTCCAACAGGTTCGTGCCCCCATGCCCGTTTCAAATCGAGTCAAAGGAGGAAATGCTCGCAACTCCGCCGATGACGTCAAAAATACCCAAATATTTTAGAATTTGTTTCCATAAGGCCATCACAGATTTACGGGTAAATCCGAACCTACTACACTTGAATGCTATTTTAGAGGATCCAACAGAGATAATTCGAACACAATAGAAGTCCAATAAGATAGGAAGGCCATGTTAGCCCGATAAAATTAGTTCATGTGACTGAAAAATCTTGCGGCATTAGCTTTTTTTTACCCATCACCTAAGTCGAGAGGGCTCTCAATTCAACGTACCGCGAGAGCTCTCTTGATTTGGCGAGGAGAGGGATGTCGGAAGAACAAAAAGAGGAAAACAAAAAAGAAGTAACAAAATAAAACAAGAAAATAACAAATCCACAACTCCAACTGAGCCATGCTCTTTTTTCGACGAGCACTGCGGACTGCGGTGAACTCTAGTTCGGGTTTAGGGTTAGGGTTGGAGGAAGGGAAGGGATTGATTGCTAATGAATATAGATAGCTGTCCGAGGGAGGTTGGAGGACCAGCGGTGGTGGGCGCTGGGCGAGAAGGAGGGGCGAGGGGGCGGTGGTAGTGGTGCCCGCCGCGGTGGAGGAGAAGGGCAGTTGGGTTAGGATCGGGGGCAAGGGCGGCGGAGGTCGGGGGGAGCAAAATTGGGAGTGGTTAGTGTGGGCGGTAGTAGAGGCGGCGGGGTGTCGCTGAAGCTGTAGCGACGCGAGTGAGAGCAAGGCTACGTGAGAGGGGCGAAGGGGTGAGGCTTTTTTCAGGGTAGGGATGAGAGGATAAGGCAGGGGCGAGTGGTAGGGGAGGAGAATCTCGATGTAACGTTATTGGGATGGCCCCTTCGGTGTAGCTGCCTCCTTTTCTTGAAGCTTCGGGATTTTTCATAGCTTATAAGCAAAGTATAGAGATGGGGCAAAACGAGCACATTGAAAGTTATGCGGTGCCCTTTATACAATACATCCATGAGACTACATGCGACAGCTTGTCAGGAGGGGAGGTAAGAACTTGGAATGGTTGATTGTCTTGCCTGCTTCGCAAGTTTGTTAGAATATTGGCAACTTTGTTCACCTCTCTTTTGATTAATAAATGAGTGTTGTATTTCTTGGGTGACTCCTACAGATTCAACGAGAATTGATCTCAAAGACCAATGTACATGATTATAATACAATGATCTCCATGAGCAGTTGTGGCCACCGTTTGATTATAATTCGATGATTCCAAGACGGTGGCCATAGAATTAGATACATCTAAAAAAGCGATGGGGTTATGGGAGGAGCATGGGCACGTCAAAGGAGCTTGTTGGAATCAACATTGGAGTCGAGGGGATGTTCAACTTGGGTCACTAGCACCATTAGACAATGGTGAGTAACGAGTGGTAAGCTTGCTGGAGGTGGCAACGAAGACTATTAGTATTGAGACGACATGGTTACTAGTTCATGGCAATACATGCATCTAGAGTTTTTTTGAATATGATTAGATAGGTTTGCCTAACCCTTGTTTGCTTAGGCCAGTCTCAGTGCACCATTTCACTACACGATTACCAAGACAGAAAACTAGGTAACTGTGCCAAGAGAGTTTCATGGTGATGAAACTCCTTTCACATACCATGAAACTCTCCCTGCTCTCTCCTATGCCACATCAGCGCATTTAATGTCATGAAACTCTCATGAAACCTCCATTGAGACTGGCCTTAGGTTCGTGGTGCGCATGCTCTCCTTGTCTCGTTAAGGGGACATAAGTAGCATCGATTACGTACTTGTGTGACTCTCTCTTTTCTTTATACAAATAGTAAGACCTAAATTATTGGTTAGAATATGACTTTGATCTATAATTATTCTACCATTGCTTCATTTTTACGATACAAAAGTATACCCATAAAAGTACCTTTTTATATAAATCTAATGGCATTACTTCGTATAAAAATACTATTATCACTAGAGTAACTATTTTAAAAAATTGCCATTACAGAACCATACAAAACATATAGTTTAAAACGTATGAAGTATGAAAGGGATACGACATAGGCCCGGTTTGTCTATTTTGATAAGATTTTTTAATTATAGTAAATATTATAGCAAGTGATTTTGTCTATACACATCGATTAATAGAATCCTATAATTTTAGTTTTTTTGATAGATTATCATGTCCGATTTTATTATTTTAGTCATGTTCTGATGCACATATATACATGGAATGTATAAATAACATTATAATACATCTACGAACGCCTCTAAAAGACAGACACGTCACCTACCATACGAAGAATAGTTCGTTAAATCTTAGAATAAAAATCCAAGAAAATGTGAGCCTCGAAACCGGTTGACCATGTTCTATCAGAAGGAACCTTATTATATGAGCTATGCTTAATTGGCGTGTGTAAGACCCGGATCAATAGCCAACATTATAACGGCGCTGGAGAAGAGCATACTTTAATCTTATGCCACATTTTATACAACTAGCATGAATGCACGTGTGTATATAGAGCTTTATTTATTCTCAATACATCTAGCATGAACGCACGTGCGGCACGCACGTTTATTGATGTAACGTATGACTAAAACAATATCACTTGAGTGGACCAAGCGTTTTTTAAAATACTTATTCACTCTCTCATGTACAGAGAGCATTAGGTATTCTCAAATCTAGAGGCACATCATTTTTCAAGTTAGTTGGTCTTTATTTATATGGAGAAAAACTCTTCAATCTATTGTCTATTAGTAATACGGGATAATTGTGTGCACGTGTGGAGAGGTAGGGGCCCACCTGGCCGGAGGTGAGATGGTGGGTACGCGCGGCGGCTGGGTGAAAAAAGTTTTGCGGAGAATGAACTAAAAGCGTCTGGAACTTGCAATTTTTTCTAGCGTTTTTTTTTCTTCCCTCCCACCAAAGCCCGACAGGTGGTCCTCTGTGAGAGGGTGGGGGTAGGTTTTTTGTAGAAAACGTTTTCAATTCTTTAGGATTCTTTAGTATAGATAGATAGATAGACTAAGT
>OAMR01000288.1:1089028-1103143 GCA_900205405.1 Echinochloa crus-galli
AGCAGCCACCACCGCCCCGCCGGCGACGGCGCCGTCGTCTCCACGTCGAAGAAGACGATCTCGCTCATCCTGTTGTTGTTGTTAGCCATGGATCGATCGACGACGGATGCGCAATGCCTAGGACGAAGCAGATCGAGCTTAATTTGGCACGACGACGCACACGCGACCCCTACGTGTTCAAAATGGATGCAAATGGAAATGGGCTGTCGATTGGATTGATCTCCTTGTTGTTCTCTCGTACCACGCATATATAGATAGATAGATATAGATATATATCTAAGCAGGCAGGAAGGCAGAGACACGTCACCTACCATACGAAGAATAGTTCGTTAAATCTTAGAATAAAAATCCAAGAAAATGTGAGCCTCGAAACCGGTTGA
The DNA here is from genome assembly GCA_900205405.1 of Echinochloa crus-galli. NCBI lineage: Eukaryota > Viridiplantae > Streptophyta > Magnoliopsida > Poales > Poaceae > Echinochloa > Echinochloa crus-galli. The sequence goes on from OAMR01000288.1 coordinate 1,089,409, forward strand.
CCATGTTCTATCAGAAGGAACCTTATTATATGAGCTATGCTTAATTGGCGTGTGTAAGACCCGGATCAATAGCCAACATTATAACGGCGCTGGAGAAGAGCATACTTTAATCCTTATGCCACATTTATACAACTAGCATGAATGCACGTGTGTATATAGAGCTTTATTTATTCTCAATACATTTAGCATGAACGCACGTGCGGCACGCACGTTTATTGATGTAACGTATGACTAAAACAATATCACTTGAGTGGACCAAGCGTTTTTTAAAATACTTATTCACTCTCTCATGTACAGAGAGCATTAGGTATTCTCAAATCTAGAGGCACATCATTTTTCAAGTTAGTTGGTCTTTATTTATATGGAGAAAAACTCTTCAATTTACTGTCTATTAGCAATACGGGATAATTGTGTGCACGTGGAGAGGTAGTGGCCCACCTGGCAGATGGTGGGTACGCGCGGGCGGCTGGGTGAAAAAAGTTTTGCGGAGAATGAACTAAAAGCGTCTGGAACTTGCAATTTTTTCTAGCGTTTTTTTTTCTTCCCTCCCACCAAAGCCCGACAGGTGGGTCCTCTGTGAGAGGGTGGGGGTAGGTTTTTTTGTAGAAAACGTTTTCAATTCTTTAGGATTCTTTTAGTATAGATAGATAGATAGACTAAGTAGGTGTGTGTTTGAAATCATCCTATACAAATACATGTATCGTTCTCTGAATTTATACGTGCTTAATGTTTCCTATTTTTAAACGTTTCTTTCTATCTCCTTTCCAAAAACAATCAAGAAACAAAAATAAATAAACCAAGAAAAACAATAGATGTTTAGGAAAAAAAGCTCATTAAAAATATTTAAAAGTTCACAACGGATTTAGTTGTTTTTAAATTAAAATGATGAATCAACCAATTTTATAATTCAGCTATTAATACGTTGCTATAAAAAGTTAGCAGTCCCGAGCGCGTTGCGGCTAGGCTGCCTGTGCCTGCTGGCCTGCTGGGCCGGGCGTTCAGCCGTTCACGGTTCACTCACCCCGGGATCTCATCTCTCTCGTTTCCCCCTTCAGGCTCAGGCTCATCTCTGTTCCTCCCCTCCTTTCCCTTCTCAAGGTCTCTCTCCTCTCCTCTCCTCCTTGCTCTTCCTCTCCGACGGCGACGAGTGGGCGAGCGGCGGCGCCATTCGCCACTTCTTCGCTCGGCGACGAGCATCCACTAGGTATGCCCGCTCCTTCTCCTTCGTTCCCGCTGTGCGAACCGGAGCGCCCCAAACCCTAACATAAGCTGTTTGTATTCGGATCTGACCCAGTTGCAGTATATTACCTAGTAATTTCTAATTTGGTTTGCAAAAAATACCGGGGTGGGTTCTCCGCCCCCGAATCTAAGTGACACCAGCGCCATGGCGCTCGCTCGCCGCTGAACGATTTCCTCCCACCTCTGTTTCAGGAGTGACTCTGTTTCAGGAGTACGGTCAGGGCATGGAGCACTACGTGATGAGGCTTGGCGCGGAGCAGCTCTCCAGGGTAGAGCCGGTGCCTGACCGAAGGTCAAGGTTCTGGCAGATGGATGTGCAGCCTGGGGCTCGAATAGAGCTCATCTGCCCCCAGCCTCGCCGCGCTTCCCGCCCACCCTTGCTCATGGATTCACTCAATAGACCCAGCCCCAAGCCTAATGGGTTAGTTCTTTCTTGTCTCCTCTACCCACCACATACTTGCATGGACCGCTGATGTTAAATTCTAGGCCAGTATCAATTGAGCTGTCTAATTTTGGGCACCTGCTTGATAGGTCCTGGGTTGCATGTTCTGTGTATGCTTGTTAGATTTTGAGTGCCAATTTGTAGGTCATAGTTGCATGTTTGCGTACCTGCTAGATTTTGAAACGCCCAATTGGTTGGGCGTTAGTTGCATATGCTCATAGCGAGGGTAGCCAGCAGATATAGTATAGTACATACGGAAGCTTTTCAAATTTATGATGCAGCATAACACGACAAAATGTCGTGAGATACTTTAGCTGCATGCAAATAGGGATAGCAGATAGGGTTACATGTGGCGACAAAGGATATCGGATTTCACATATGTCCGTTACAAGATCTCATCGGCAGCATCTGTACTTATTCAGCGACAAAAGCAGGAGATAGACGTTATGTAGCGCTGCACGTGGTGGTCAATATACTTGTTGATAGACTGCCGTACATTGCAAAGTCGTATTGCAGTCGTGCACAATTATTAGCAAGGCAAGTGGAAACGGAATGGTGCGGTTACATGTACTGGTAAAGTAGGAAATTATTACTGGATAGGATTGTGTGTTTTGCATGGAATGTTTCAAATCACTGGACATAGGATGGCCAATGTTGGATGCTTGACAATTGCGGTAGCCAAGCAGTAAGAGTGGGCCTTTTGCTGACTCCCTTTGTCTTCTGTGATGACAGGTCACTCCCTGTGTATAGAGCAGACTCCACTTGTGATATCCTTGATCTCATCCTTAGCAAGGTATCAGTGGGTTTTTTGGTATTGAAAATTTAGACTTGTGCGTGTTTTTTGCAGTATTGTATTTCCTGGATATCTGAGTGATGGACAATTTGCTCACCTCTGTTTCAGAATGACCCTGATGTGGATACTGATTCAGGCAGCCAGAATGGCTTTTTATGTGGCTCGCCTCCTGTACGCACTAACAACCCTGTTATCCATGACCCACAGTTTGGTAAGAAAACACCATCCTTTTCTCCTCTGGGGAGCTCTTTCGGCAAAGTGGGAGCTGAAAGAGTTGAAGTAGGTTCTCCGTCTTGCGGGGCGAGCAGCCCAAAAGTAAGAATCGAAGGTTTTGCTTGCGGGAAGAAAGAGCCCCACAACTGTGCAGTTACATTTGCCTGAGCATTTGATGATCCCCATTGACCCTAACGCTGTTTTGGTACCTCACAACCTGTACATTTCCCGGCCCATCTGAGGATATAGCTAGTTTCTCTCTTTAAGCTGCTAGCTGCTCATTCAAGAGTTGAGTCAGAATCTTTTGAGTCCAGTGTCTGATGCCCTTGTGGTTGTGGCTTTTGAAACTGCACAATCACAGGGAGCAGAGTTTCGGATGTACATATGAGTTGTTACTTGTATCTAGTAGATGTGTTGTATGTGTCTTAGTAAATTTAGTAAATTTAGTAAGGTTGGGTCCAAGTGTCGGTGTCTGTAAATACCGTGGTGCATTTGGATTTAAGTTGGAATATGAAATTTATCTTATTATGTTGGCATGCTGTTCAGTCTTCAGTGGAAGTTGGAATCATGAGCTTTGTGATGTTGCTTCCTCAATAGTGGAAGTGGAAGTTGGAATCATGAGCTTCAATGCGGCTGTATCTGAATGTCTTTTTAGTGGCAGGCCATGCAGCAGCTGCTTCATGATATATTGATAGATAGAGATGCACATTGATTTTCCTTGTCTGGATTGCTAAAATGCAACGATGCAAGCATGTCTGTTCCTGATGTTTTCTTCTGGTTTGGGCTTCGCAGCTACCTATGTCCCGGAACTGAAGAATCTCTGCTGGTTCTGCCGTCCCCTGCAGAGTCCCAATCGATCATGTGAAAGGCCTTGTTTAGTTCCCAAATTTGGTGGGACTTTAGGGTCTCGTCGTAATCATTGCGCCACTGTAGTATTTCGTTTGTATGTGCGAAAAATTGTCCAAAAATTGATTAATTAGGCCTAAAATGTTCATCTTGTAGAGTACAACAAAACTGTGCAATTAGTTTTTGATTTCATCTACATTTAGTACTACATGCATATTATGACATTTTGATGTGATGGAGAATCTTCTTTTTGCATAGTGAATTTGGGTGATGCTTTTTGGAACTAAACAAGGCCAAAGAATTCCGAGTGAAGGCGATGTGCATCCACAGAAAAGACAACAAGTTACTACTGTTAATCCTTGATATCATCGCCGGTACGGTTAGATAATCCTTGATATCATCACCAGTACGGCAGGGTTCCTGAAAATTCCTAGAACGCCGGCTCATCAGTAACATAGAGCAGAGCATTTGCAAAGAATATAGTTGTACATAATTTACAACGGTCAATGGTGCTGGACGGACATAGGAAGAGATTTGCAAATGAAACAAAGAATGGAGTGTCATGTCAATTTACAAAGGCAACGAACCAATACAACAACAACATCAACTACATCAGAGGCGTTCAACTAGTTTGAACGAACGTATATGAACAGAACAGGTGATTGAATGAAGCGCGTGAATGAAGTGAATCAATGATTTGTACAAACGAATCCAATTAGTCGATGGACCGACCGAATCAATCAGCTGAGGAAAAGATGGATTGAGCTCAAATTTGTCAATTCCATGTTTCTCCCAAGCACAGCACGCTTGCAAAGTGCAAACAGAATGCTGCATCATCTGAGGATGGCCCTGGAGTGCCTGAGGATCATGTGGAACGGCGTCGTCGCCGCCGCCGTTGCTCTGGTGACCCTGGGCAATGCCGCGCCGCCCTCCGCCGCCGGCTTGTTGGTGGCGGCGGCATTGGCCCTCCCCACCGGCTTGCCAAGGCTATCCCTCTTGCCGCCGCTCTTGTGGGCTGCCGGCGCAGCCTTCGAAGTCTTGACAGGGGTGAAGGGCAGCTTGGTCTGCGCCATGGCGGGCCGGTGGTGAGGCACGGCGGCGGCGGCGGAGCTCCTCCTGGTGACGGCGCCGTCGCGGCCGGCGAGCTGCATCGCGTGGGGCAGGGTGGACTCGAGCAGCCCCTGCAAGCACACGGAGGTCACGTAGTACGTTGTCAGAGCTAGAAAAGCTAGCCAATACAACCATGGCTGCCCGCCCTGTCGCTCCGATGGAAGAAGGAGGAGGAAGGAGGGGCATGGCGTGGCGTACCGTCGAGGATGTCGAAGATCTTGTCGGCGACGTCCCGGAAGGTGGGCGCGGAGGCGAAGGCCTCGACGTCCGTGAAGCGCCGGGAGACGGCGGAGAGGTCGCCGGGGCGGATGAGGGTGTCGTAGCTGCCCACCTCCACGAGCTTCCTGGGGCACACGAGGATGGCGCCGAACTCGAGCAGCCACCACCGCCCCTCCGGCGACGGCGCCGTCGTCTCCACGTCGAAGAAGACGATCTCGCTCATCCTGTTGTTGTTGTTAGCCATGGATCGATCGACGACGGATGCGCAATGCCTAGGACGAAGCAGATCGAGCTTAATTTGGCACGACGACGCACACGCGACCCCTACGTGTTCAAAATGGATGCAAATGGAAATGGGCTGTCGATTGGATTGATCTCCTTGTTGTTCTCTCGTACCACGCATATATAGATAGATAGATATAGATATATATCTAAGCAGGCAGGAAGGCAGGCAGAGCCGCCGTAAGGGATGCGAGCGAATCTTTGCGTTGGTGTAGGTTAGCAGTGGAGGGAGGTTACTGCCCGCTTCTGCATGCCTTGGGCTTTGCCTCCTCCTGGTGACTTCGCTTCATTCATTTCGTGTGCTCCAGTGCTTGCTTGCTTGCTTTGTTGCAAATCGGCGGCGGAGCCTAGCTTGCGATTGCCGTGCTCCTCCAACAACTAACAGTGCGTGCAAGCAAAGCCCAAACCCATGGAGCCAGGCAACCTGCGCTGCATGACCTGGCTGCCTGCCTGGCAATCCGGCCGGCCGGCAGGCTCTGGCGTTTCAGGTAATAAGAGGGATGATCGGAGCATATCCGGATCCATATCCCTGCTTAGTACGTCCATGCATGTTTCGGGCAGTTGCAAACAACCCCAACAATGGCGTGGCCGGCACAGCGTTTACATCGGGTGACCGAGAAAATAAATTCTGTCTTTTATCAGTCGCGCTTGGAGAATGGGTCGTGCACGCGTCAATTTACTATCCTTTCATCACAGGGTTGACGATTAGAACAAACTAATCAATTTAAGTTCAACATAGTAATATTTGTGAAAAGAGAAAGCATATGTTTTCCGTTTGCGTGCTGGTTTAATAAATCTGATCAATCTACGTACTATTCAAGAATGTAACTTTCATTTACTGAGAAAATCAAACAACATCAAATTTGACCAACTTTTTACAAAATACAAGTACTAACATTTATAACACAAAATAAATATTATTAGATTATTCGTAGAATATATTTTCATACTGGATCTATTTAGAGACTTAAATGTTAGTAATTTTTTTATAAATTTCATCAAATTTAAAATTATCTGACTTCTCTAGAAATGAGAGTTGCATTATTTTTTGGACGGAGGGAATACGTAGAAACAAAGTAGGATTATTTACATATTTAGTTGAAGATTGTATGAATATCCCGACACCACGGTCGGGACGTATAGGCATGGCATGCATGTCTCTTGTGCTGTCAAGTTAGGTTCCCCCGTACAGTTGAGTGTAGATGATCGGTTGCTTGCTTGCATGCAGAAGCAAACTTGGATCTCCATGCAGCTTTAATTCAGGTGGGAGAGCCTGCAGGGAGGAGATACATATATATTCCCTCTGACCTTCTCCTCCTCCACGGGGAGGAAATCAAAGCAAAAGCAAAGCTAATTAACCAAGCAAGCTTTAGGAGGGAGGGAGAATTTGCTTCCGTGAGTGCATGGGTCGCCATTCCATCCACGCAACCTGCCTGCAGTTAGTGTTTTGGTAGATTCGGTATTTCGGTGTTTAGTGTATAAACCATGCATCATGTTTGCTTAACCCTGATGCTATCGCTGTATCTGCCTCTCGTGTTCCTATATATTGACGATAGCTAGCTTTCAATTAATAGGTTATATTGCTTTTCTTTAATAAGTTTATCAAAGAGTTTAGATACCATCTCCGTCCTATGTGATTCTCATCTCTATTCTCTAGCACCTGCTCACGTAGTAAGTGGGATGAGTCAAGTGAATCTTGATGCCAAACAATAACTATACTCCCTCCGTATCACATTTAGAAGTCGTTTTGGATAATGACACGGTCTCCAAAATATAAATTTGACTTCTTATATTTACAAAAATATTTATTGAAAAATAATATATGTATACTTTTAAAAAAATATTTTAAAGACAAATCTATTCATATAGTTTTCGCATTTCCAAACTCAACGACTTAAAAGTTATTCATGATTTATATTTTCAATGTTTGACTAAAACCTTGTCTAAAATGATTTCTAAATGTGATACGGAGGGAGTACTCCATTTTTGCACACTTTTGTACCATGGGACGGTTTTAGATCTCTGTACCGATTGATTTGTGATCTACTCCATTTGTCTTTATTTGTTTTTTTCGGTAGCATGCAACGAGCAAGGTACTAAATAGCGGCGAATAGTAGGTTGGTAGCGGATTGGTGTCTTGGTAGCGGATCACGGATAGCGGACACTATCGCGGGTGCTAAGTCCAAATAGCGGCATTTCAAAATCACACACAAATTTGACTATGTACATCATGAATAATGGCTTTCTAATACTTTAATAGCAAATGAAAACCAAACTGGAGATGGGCAAATAAACTTATAGCTTTAGAGTATAAATAAATAGGAATTTAATAACTGAATTCAGAAATAGAAATGCATCGTAGTCCACTTCTATCTATACTAAAAGGATCCTAGAGAATTGAAAACACTTTCTACCAAAAAACCCACCCTCACCCTCTCACAGAGGACCCACCTGTCGGGCTTTGGTGGGAGGGAAAAACTAGAAAGCATCAAAATTTTTGCATGTTCCAGGCGCTTTTAGTTCATTCTCCGCAAAACTTTTTTCACCCAATGTCCCGCGCGTACCCACCTCCGGCCAGGTGAGCCCCTAACTCCGCACGTACACGCAATTATCCCGTATTGCTAATAGATAAAAGATTGAAGAGTTTTTCTCCATATAAATAAAGACCAACTAACTCGAAAAATAATGTGCCTCTAAATTTGAGAATAGCTAAAGCTCTATATACACACGTGCGTGCGCACGTGCCGCGTCTGCTAGTTCAATAAAATGTCACAACAATTCATCAACTAATGAGCCCATCATCTTGTGTACAGTCGAGAGAGTTATCTGGCTCTCCATCTTTGGTTAGCGTGAAATCCGGAATAATAAATGGTATCTATATTTGGATATCCAATCGAAGAGGCCATTCGAGGGTGTTTTTTTTTTCACCAAAATCTCTATTTCTATAAGTTGAAAAGATATAAAGAGTCTCTTGGAGATGCTCATCGAGTTCATCCAACCATTGCGGTATGGTCAGCAGCCCTATAACGTGGTGTATGTATTGAGATTGACTAATAATCAGCGGTCCAACATGGCCAAATCACAATATGCTTCCTTTCACAAATCACAATTCATTCTTTCTTTGGCAATTATGCCCCCACCTTCTAGTCCCCTCTATCTGGATACTCTAATTAGATCACCCAAATGTCATCTTCACATGTCCCGACACGAACGTATGAGATAATTCTCCCATTGCTCTCCAAATCCAATGAGGGCACCTTGATGTTGCTTCCTGGACCAATCACTTCACCTATCCAAACCATGCATCAACTCCCACAATTTGCTCATGTCACTGCAGGCCCGTAGGCCGTAGCTCGAGCTCACCTTACCGGTGAAGCTCACCCGCATCTCACAAAGGCCGAAGCACGGAAGCAGCATGAGCTTCATGATGCACTCCATCCACCTACATGGCTACATACGGAGTATCCTCTTTCTCCCAACCCACTGTTTCATAGCTCGAGTTGCCTTGGCTTGATAGCTAGTGTTGCTGCTCCATCATGGATGAGAAAATTAAAGGAATAGTAGTTAGGAGCGCTTAATTATTTTTATAGAAAAAAGAAAATGTTACTAGATCTTATTAATAGCCATGATTTTACTACACACAGTCCTTCTCGGATGACGGCCAATCTTAAACACAAAATCTATAATGTTCATTCATATATTTTAGTCTATCAACAATTGTGTGCGTTAGTAGTGGAACGTAGGTGTGGAGGACTACACAAGATCAGATCTTAAGTGTAAAAATGTAGTTTTTCGTTTTAAATTATAAGTTGTTTTAGTTGTTCTCGATGTATACCAGAATACTGTAAGATTTAAATTATCGAGAAACAACTAGAGTGTTTCTAGTCATTTTAGTCGTTCTTGTGTGTTAGTAGTTTTTAATATATCTAAACAAAGCGTATATCTGGATACATAGAAAAAGAATATGTATCTAGAAAACTAAAATGATCTATATATAATAAGAGGCGATATGAGACAGGTGGAGTACATATTGGAGGCATGTTTCGGTGGTGCGCACTTCCGTGGCTGTACTGTATAGCACGTGAAAATTGCTAAAACTTATCATCTGTAGCATCGATGTACTGACGTACTGTCATGCACGGATTGTCTGACAAGGGATACATATGTGCTTCGTTCTCTTGCCTTTCCGTTTGAGCACGTTTATTTGCTGTGTACATACAGTACGTGTACCCTATTGCTAGCAACGTGGTATCTGTTCTTTTGTGGAAGGAAAAGGATTGACTTGGTGTGAACGAGTAAAACTAACGGTTCTTGCTCCTAGGTACAGGTAGACAGGTGCGCTGTCGTCGTACTCGTACGATTTTTGGGCTCAGATCTCCGGTTGATGCACTATGGCCGTGTTTAGATGTTGGTTTTGGGTGGGTGAATTTGGGAGTATGATGTCACATCGTAATTATTGCGCCACTGTAGCATTTCATTTGTATGTGCGAAAAATTGTCCAAAAATTTATTAATTAGGCTCAAAATGTTCGTCTCGCAGAGTACAACAAAACTGCGTAATTAGTTTTTGTTAGTTTTTGATTTTATCTACATTTAGTACTCCATAGATATTATGACATTTTGATGTGATGTGAATCTTCTTTTTGCATAGTAAATTTGGGAGTAGAAATTCTGGATCTAAACAGGGCCTATACTTCACACAAATTTAAGTCACGTGACTCTAGTGGTGTGGGCACGTGGAACCAACAGGCACCGTGCCAACGTTGCAGCAGTAGCCATCCCCACCTCGGCCAACCTCTAGGCGGTGCATGTCTGCGGTAAGGTCAATCTCAATACATCATTTCACTATACGGTTATCTAGACTAGAAACTAGATAACTGTATCAAAGAAGTGTCGTGGTGATGAAACTCCTCTCACATCCCATAAAACTCTTATTTCTTTCTTCTATGTCACATCAGCATATTTAATACTATAAAACCCCCTAACTAATAAATATACGAAGAAGGCAAGTATCCACCATCCACGTCGATGTCGCGATCCTACGAGCCCGGCTATTCATTCAGTTCATTGTAGCCAGCCATTTTTCTTTTCGAAATCGATGTAGCTAGCTGTCTCCACGTACGCAGGCGTAATTGAGATTTTTTTACTCATGGATCAGTTGATAATAAGTCATATGTCAACTAATTATGTAACTAATTGACGCTAATTTTTTCAGTAGTAGAAAATGTTCTCGTCGACCGTCTTATGTAGTGGTTTATATATTTTTAAAATAGAATGTTTTGGTTTAGTCTTTTAAAATTGTGCATGAAAATAGAGTTTTTATGCTTAGATACATAGGGGTTAAGGGCATGTTTGGATCAGGATAGCCTCTTGCAAGAGCTAAACTTTCAAACATGTGAGGCTAAAAAAGGGCTAAAATTAGTCTTGAGGCTAGCAAATTTTAGCTTCCCCATCCCCTACTAGCAAATTTTAGAGCATGTTTGGATCACCTTTAGTCTCATGACTAAAATAGTCAAGCTAAGAAAATTTAGTCATCCCCCTGTTTGGAAGCAAGAGCTAAAGTGGTATTTAATTGAGGAGAGATAGAGCAAAAGTATTAATGAGGAGAGAGGAAGAGGGGATTTTAGTCTCTTTTAGCTCCTCCACCCTACTAGTAATTTTTAGCCTCAAGACTAATTTTAGTCCCTCTTTAGCCTCACCTGTTTGGAAGTTTAGCTCTTGCAAGAGGCTAAAATTAGTCAGGCTAATTTTAGTCACCTGATGCAAACACCCTGCCTCAAGACTAATTTTAGCCTTTTTTAGCCTCACATGTTTGGAAGTTTAGCTCTTGCAAGAGACTAAAATTAGCACATGAACGTCTGCGTGATCTTTGAAAGAATATGCGTTTTTCTAATTTTAAATCCTTTTTTAAATAATATACTTGTATGATTTGACAAATCTGAACTAACTAGGTGGTACCCACGCGTTGTTGAAGATGCAATTTGAAAGTAGAAACACTTATATTGCAATATATTTTGTAAACAATAATGTAGAGGAAAACACATTCATTTTATTGAGAGAAATACTTAGAAATTTGTAGCATGGTACTCGTAAAGACTAACACAATGCATAGCCGTAGAAAATCAGTATAAGACATAAATTCATAATTCTAGTGAATGGTGATGTGGACAACTTGCATGTTGAGAGAAGATCTAGTAGACTGTGACGTGGACATCTTGCATTTGGAGAGAAATATGAGTGGGATTTTTAGTGGGTACCAATTATATAGTTGTTATAGATATGTATATAAGTGGTAGAGAAATACATTATATACGTAAGCAACCCTCCCCCTGTGCAGCCTCTTTTTTCAATTTATTTATTGATTGAGTTAAATGCATTGTTAGTACATAAACTTGGCGAGTGGGTGTGTTTAGGTACATCATCTCTCTGATTGCACATAACTTAACATATGGGTGTAAATAAATCATCAAAACGACACACGGGCAAAAGAACGTCATGTAGGCAGTTGATGTGTACATTTGGCTTTTGCGTGTAACCCGTGGTGCAAAACTATTGCAAATTGTCCCTAACTTTTTTTCTATTGTTTGTTAGGATTGTTTTTTTACGGCTACAAGTTTAGACGGAGATCAAGGTTTTGGGCCGATCAATTTTTCTATAGCACGCCGTCGGCCGATCATTTTCGTGTCGCACGCCGCCGACCAGTCTTTTCTATGCCACACTCCACTGTTCCTTCCCGTACTCATCACTTCATGGTATGAGTTCCAAAACAATAAGTGAGTAGTGAAACGGAAAGGATTTGAGAGATATACACAGCCATGAATTCCGATTATCTATTTGAGCTACGAATCGAAAAGTTAAATATTTGCGCGTATACAATATCGTGAAATATATATATCTTACTTTTTTATTATTTCATTTCATCTAGCCAAAAATAATTATTTTTGTAAAATACATGATTTTGAAATATTTACGATATTCTTTGGCTACAAGATCCTACAAACAAAACGCAGACCAGAATGTTAATCAACTTAACTAAATTACACAATGAGTAAGGTCTTTTCTAAAAAGACATTAGCTAACACATCAGTTACCTACACATCAACTGCCTACATGGCATCATTTTACCCGTGTGTCGTTTTATGACCTTGCACCTAAATGTAAATTGTTGCTCTTAAATGGACAAACAAAGAGATGATGTACCTAAATGCAACCACCCGACAAGTTTATATACTAACGATGCATTTAACTCTTATTTATTTATATAAAGGAAGCACTTCTTCGTATTTTCACATTGAATTGTTGGTATCCTCGCCATCTTTTCTGGACATGGCTCCACTAAAGATCCCACCTTTGTCGTGCTCCTAATCGACCCATAATACTTTAATAAATTGTAACTTTTTTCTAAAGAACTTATGATATTTCATGTAATCAACATGTAGTATCTCGTCTTCTCTCTTTGTTCCACACCACCGCACGCACCACTTCGTCATCTCACGTTGCTCGCATACCCGTTGTCGACACACCATCGTTTATCAGACACGGCGTCCACCGAGAATCTCTCCTTTATCATGCTCGTCATCGACCCACAATCCTTGGTATGCTGTAATTTTTTAAACCTATAATGTTTATTTAATCAACCCACAATATCTCAGCTCCTCTCACCATCCCGTACCACCATATGCACCCATTCGTCTTTCTCACGTTGCTTGCATACGCATCGTTGATCCACCGTCGTTCCAAGCATAACATCCGTCGATGATCTGTCCTTTGTCGTGCTCTTAATCCGATGCAGCGACGGAGCCAGCGGTGGGGCGGGGTGGGCTGGAGCCCCCCTACCGCCGGCGCCATCATAGAGCCCCCCAAAGCCCCCCCAATCAGGTCAGCTTCCTTGACAGCAGAGGATTTAAAGTGAGATGAGAATGACCTGGCCACCTGGGCTTGATTCAGAAATATGCATGGCAGTGGCGGAACGTGACCCAATATTAAGCAGGGGCCAATCCCATTAAAAATAGAGCAGATTGACAGTGGGAGCTACAAGTAAACTCTTAATCATTTGTATTACATGGACTAGCTAAAGCCGGACTTCAAAATCTGTCTCATTCAAGGGGGCCGCCGCCAGCTTTGCCTCTACTGAGGTCCGCCAGTGATGCATGGACAAATCGATGTGCACCAATCAGGAAGGCAATGGTGAAAAAAATCACGAAGGTAATGGGGAAAAAAATCTCGGAGTACCTAGAACGATGCCGATGATCTTGTGTTACACGAAGCGCGCGTTGACACGTCCATGTCAACTAAAATTAGTGATCTTATGAATTACTAAGAAAATATATTTGTGCAGGGCTACGAGTCAAGAGGACTTTGTGAGAGACGCCACGTGAGCGGCTGGAGCAACGGATGCTATCGATACATCGGATCAGCGGCGAAGCCAGCAGCAGCGCCTAGGGGGGCTCTTGCTGCCTTCTTCCTCCTCCAGCCTCCCTTCCTCTTCTTCTTCCACCTGCAGCCTTGGGGGGGCTTTGGGGGGGCTCTATGGTGGCGCCGGCGGTAGGGGGGGCTCCAGCCCACCCCGCCCCACCGCTGGCTCCGCCGCTG
>OAMR01000288.1:1109676-1142967 GCA_900205405.1 Echinochloa crus-galli
GTTGAAGGTCCAGTGACTGGGATTGAGTGAAAACCCCCAACATCTCCGCTTCCTATTTTGCCGACAAAGATAACTTTTATTTAAATTTAACTTTTGCAGTACGAGGAAAAATACTTACTTTAAAGAAATTTCTAGATTTAATATGGTATCTTATCAAATTAAGGAGAAAAATATGAAATGAGAACATTTTGATATTTTGTTCGCTGGACTTCATCCCCGAAGTCGGCCAACATGATAATAGTTGGAGAAGAGTACAATTTTGTTGGCACATCATGTCTTAATTTATACAGGTACGTGCATAACATATTAATACTAGATATGATCTTCTCAAAGATGTATCAGAGTTTAAAGTTTTACATTAGACATAGAAAATAAACTGTGTTCCAGTTATTTTTAAAAGAATTAAGAAGCAACATAAAATTAAGAAAAAAAATAAAATTTTCAAATAAACTCACTTTTACAAATTACGAATGAGTTTAGTTGTCTATAAGCTAAAAAACTAGATAAAAAATTGTCGTTATGTGACAATTACACTACATTTTTTTTAAAAATACTAGATATGCAAAGAGGACCTGGTAAAGAAACAAAACAGAAAAATAAAAAAGGGTAAAGAATGTACCCTGCCGTCGAGACGGGCCGAGCCGCCCCGCTCGCGGCTCGCGTCTCGCTGCCTGCTGGGCGTTCAGCCCTTCTCACTCTCCCCGGCCGCCCCCCTCTTCTCCATTTCGTGCCCCCGTTCTTCTCTCCCCTCTCCCCTCTCTTGGTCTTCCCTTGTCCGGCGGCGACGATTGGGCGAGCGGCGGCGCCATTCGCGACGCCTTCGCCGGGGCTTTTGCCGGCGACGAGCACCCACCAGGTACGCCCGCTCCTTCTATCCCCTTCCCGGTGCGCGAAACGGGGCACCCGAAACCCTAATTAATGTAATATATGTTTGTACTCGGATCTATGCTGGTCTGCCCGCGCCGCCCGGATCCTTCCCATCCTGATCTTCTCTTCCTCTAATCCTCTTGCTGCAGATCTGCTGTAACGCCGGTGAGGAGGCCTCGCCTCGCCATCCGGACCAGCGAGGTAAGCCCTGTTCGATTCGTCTCATATCCCTGCATTGGTTCTCCCGTTTGAGCACTAGAACATACGAGTTGTTAATAGTATAACGTTAGATTTCTGTAGCACTATTGTTTTGGTTCTCTCTTAATTCAGTAGCACTTAATTGCATGAATTTGTCACAAATTAACTGGAAAGTATATTACTGTGATGCCTTTTCAATTGGGGATTTGTCAAATCCTGGCACTAACTCTGAGCTTCTCTGAATTATTTCCAATATTAACGGGACTTTAGCTACTATACAGAACACGGATGAGTTTCGAGCCTGTTTTTCCTATGTATGTCATTTTCTAATTGCAATTTATCATTGCTTCAAATGTTTAGATGGGTGATTTGGCTATTAAGTGGCGTAAAATTTTATTGGGCAGGCTGCTATAGTTGTTGCTACAATGCGTGTGTGCATGCTGTTTGTGTATAGGTGTGCAGGCCGCACACCACTCACCTATGGTCCCTTAACTGAAAGAGACACAATTGGGATGGCAAACCTTAGGTTTATTTTCCACAATGGTGATCGGCGCTGTGTAGAACAATTTTGCATGAGGAGAACCCCTTTTCCCCTCATGTGCTCATTGCTTAGGACAAGCAGCTTGCTTACAAACACAACTCACAGCTCAATTAAGGAACAACTTGCCATTGTTCCTGCAAGTGGTTGGCCACAATTGTAGGTTTAAGTTGATAGAGCTTAATATTTTAAGGTGTTTGGAAACAATTAGTTGTTACTTCCACCAAGTTTCCTATACTATTGGAGTGCTGTGTGGAGAGATGATTTGGCCACCGTCCCTTGAGATCCACCCTAAAACTCAATTCGACCAACCCAATTGTTTTGCATGCCAAATTACAAAAATCAGCTTAGACTTCTACTAGTTTGACGCTGCAGATTTATTAAATTCACATGCTGTTGCCCCACAGCACTATACCTTGTCCAACATAATACATATTGACCTCTTTGATATGCCGCATGTGGGCATGGTTTAGAGTATTTAATGCAAATTTATTCGAGGTACATCATATTTTATGATTACATGAGCACCAATAAATGTCTGCCTACCTATTCTTATTGGTATGGATATTAGTAGGCTATAATTTAATGATGTGTGGGTATATGGAACTGGTATTAAGTTTGTGCTGGAAGATTTCTCTTAAATACCTTCTGCATATTAGTTCATTGTATGTTGATGAATTGTGGAAATAAGAGGTGGCTAGAGTACGAGAAGACTTTCTACTTCTGCTTTTTAGTGTAATTGCTTCCATGAAAGAGGGAAGACATCTATTATGCTGGACCAGACCTAATGTTGTGGGGCAACAGCATGGCAGTTCAATAAATCTGTGGCGCTAAACTAGCAGAAGTCTAAGTTAATTTTTGAAATTTGAACTGCAAAGCAATTGGTTCAGCGCGATTGAATTGATACCTCATTGGTGCTTTCCTCTGTTCCTCCCTGACACTATTCTAGCTGCCAACTTGTTTTCTGCAATGTAAACTTCAATTCTTGTTTTATATTTATATATGAACTTTGTGCGCGAATTATTGAACTTCTAAGTCCTGCAATCAGCTATTCTATGACCATCAAATTTTGATGAGGGACTCTTGAGTGTATTTGATTGTTTAGTTTGCTTTTATTTTATCAGGGTAGCTCTGGGAGTCCTAGTTGTTTACATGTAGGTGATTTAGGTCATCATATTTGGTGCTTTCAGTTACATGACAATCAAATTATTTCAGAGGTTTATGTTCTCCTGCCCAACACTTGTAGAAGAGGCTATCTGCTGTTCTTAATTTCGTTCATTCTTTTCTATGCCAATTACTCCGTATGTGTACATGGAAATTATATTAGCTATTAAACTTTTTGGCATGTATTTCAATGAGTCAACTTGAAAGGCTTTTACAATAAATAAAAAACCCCAGTTCCAACCTTCCTAATTTCATTTACTACACAAAGTGATAAAGTGCTCGTGAAGAGTTGTCCTGCACGTGGTTATAGGCATTGAATCTCACTTCAACAAACATGAATTGCTGTGCCTATAGGATTGGAAATTAGCTGATTCTATTGAAATCATTTAGCTTGTTTGTTTCTGCCCATTCCTGTTGCAGTAGTTCCAAGCCAATTTTGGTCAAGGGAGAATACAGGATACCATTTGCTTCATGTGTTTACTTGAAATGAATGTTCCAAATACTGGAACTGGTGGCCAAAAATATTTGGTGGATTTCTTATACCGGGTCATTTCCATGGGACCACGGCTACTTCTAGAGGTCTACTTAGAAGGATATTTCACAGGTTACCAAGGCTCGGTTGTATGATCCAAGAGTGCCTAGTAGCTATGACTGTGTTGTTGGTCCTTGAAGTCATTATTGACAACTCCTAAGTTTTTTCAGCTTACATCATGAAGAGTGATACATTGAATTAGATACTTTTTATGCTATGTAAATAGTAGAAATCCAATTTCAAATGGAAAAATCAGTTGCAACTTGCCATGTGATTCCTGTACTCACTACAAGATCAAGTGAGGGAGTACCGTTTACGGAGTTGTAGTACCTGCTTGAAAATATTTAACTAATATATGGCCATGACCATTTCCCAAGTGCTTTAGGCCAAAATTGATATTTTGGAAAAACATTTTGATTCATATAGTCACTTAAAAATCTTTTACTTAGTATGATCATGCCATTTGGATTTTATTTTGCAATGCCCCTGTGCAGATTGCTTTTTTTAAAAAAAAATATTTCCTAACACAACATCTTCTATTATTTCTCTAGGTTAGGCAGCAGGCTTTTGGAATATGGATCAACAAGGCAGGGATGACCATGTAAGAACTATCAGAATATAACCTTGCATAGGTTCCCAATTACTTCCTCACTTATGATGGCTAACCATATTGCAGGAAGGGGTCAACGTTGTCGGATTTGAAGTCCCACCTTCACCCGATGCTAGCTACAACAACCCTATCCCTGGAAATGAAGATGAAGGTCGGGAGCCCCCATTGGTCCCTCCTCATCTCCAGCATACGCTACTGAGCTTCCCACCGAGCCAAGATGAATCAAACCCCCTACCTCAACCCCAGACAGTGGTGCTCAACCACCTTTACATCGAGAAAGAGAACACAAGATCTGTGGTTGCTCTGGGGATCACGCACCGGTTCAGGGCGAAGTTTGTGACAGTTGTGCTTTACAAGCCAGTGCTGAGGCGGTAGGGGGCGGCTATTCTGTGCCTTGCTCCTTCTTCCATTTTGCTGCGCAGGAATGGTAATTAAACACGCTTGGGTTGCGACCCATCAAACAAATAGAACCCCCCTCTCCTGTTGTAGTTGTGCAGATTCTGCAGAAACAGAAGAGTCCCCTGTTGTAGTCGTGCAGAAACAGGCAAGAACCTAGGCTGCCCGTCATTTTCGAATGATTAGCCTTGTACTTAATTGGCTGTTAGTGGTGGCAATGATGGTCCGGTTGAATGATAGTTATTATCTGCGCAGCATAACTGAGTGTTGTGTCGTTGACAAAATAGTGAGAACTGTCTGATGATGTATGTGTGTGACCGAACCTTTTGTTTTTTCTGTTCTGAAATGTTCTCAGTGTGGCCTGTGGGCAGCAGCCAGGGAGCCTCAATCGAGAGTGCACCATTAGCTTTCTTTCAAAAAAAGAGTGCACCAGCTGTTGCGTGTAGTGCTGGTAGGTAATTTCCAGAAATTTGCTCATCCATGGTCGGCTCTAGATGGTTAAGGCCCGTGTTTTGGCATGAGCAAAGCATGTCTACCTGTTCCTGGAGCTGGGCTAATCAAGTAATATGCGCTTTACACTAAACTACTAAAGTCGCGCCACAATTTCTAGATTAGGACCAGCTCGTTTTCTGTTGGTGCTAGTACTAGTGAGGCTTCAGACCAGATTATATATCACGTCGTAGATAGACTGCTGCTAGGTAAGTCTTATATTTCATATAGTCATTAGTTTATCATAGGTTTGAAAACAATACATGAAAATACTTCTCTGAAAAGATGACCAAACTATTTGGAACGAAACGAAAGCTTTCAGAGTGCTGTAAATCAGACAGTCTGGTACTCAGCTACTTCGACGCTGGAAACCGAAATTTCACATGAGAAACCGTGGAATGGAAGTGGGGGATTTAATTTTTTTCATCAACTCAAAATGTTATTAGATGACATGGTATTTTTTGGAAATCCCATATCAAAACTTACACTGCAAAGATCAAATCGTTCACTTAAGACATTAGTAATACAGCATGCATGTCTTAAAGCAAACACACGCATACGTATCAGGAAGAAAACAAAACCCATACACAACCCCGTTTAATATTTACAAGTTACCTATGAGTTCTAAATTACAGTGTTGACTTTCCTATGTATATAGTTTTTGTTATGTATCTAGACATATACTCCGTCTAAATAATATACATTTAAATCTATATGTATTTAAAAAAGACAAACCAATAGCAATTTAAAACGTACTGTAGGGAGTTACAGGCTCTAGCATGACTGCGAAAAACTAAAATAGCAGATCTAGCTAAAAGATGGGACTGGAATAAAGTGATGAAGCTAGATGCTACAAATATGTGATCAAGATGATTATGGCGATCTGGATTCTGGTGTAGGCTAGGTTGCCAGTGGCGAGGACCGAGAACCTGGCCCTGGCCAGGAGAAATGCACTGACACATCATGGCATTTGCTTGCGCACTGAAAAATATCTGTCGCGTAATAATGCTCGTTATCTATCATATATCGACGAGTGACATATGTGCATGCGTGATCATAAGAGCTACTACTAGATAGATAGCAGCACCAAATCCTAGCCGTCAAAATTAGCCGTGCGCCTATAAAAGTGGGGAGAACAGGAAGGGCATAAGAAGCATATGCGCTTGATCTCAATCATGCAGGCAGAGATCGAGAGTACTTGCATCCGCCGCTCTCGGCACTATCCAAAAGTTGCCAGCTTGAGAATAGCCGATGTGCTGCTAGCTGCCTGACGTCAAAGATGAATTCGATGGATGCTGGTCGCTGGATTGGGATCCACGATATAGGTAATCCCGGCCGGCCAATCGCCCATGGCCCCAGTGCGCATCTAGCTGAATAGTGCTCGATCCTCGATCCCTGAAGGCACGGCGGCGGCGGCCGGCGATTCAACGCTGTCATCATCGCTTCATCGGCAAGCACACTATCTCCGGCACGCACGCCGGAAATCCCGGCTGACCTGAACGTGATAGCGAGCTGAGTGAGTGAGTGACAATGAGCATATATCTTGAGTAGCTGAGTTGATCGCTGAGCTGACCTGATGACCACCCACACCACAGTGTCGCCATTACCACTTGACTGGCACTAGGGCATGCTATAGCTAGCTAGCCGGAGCTGTTTCGGATCGACAAGCACAATGGAAAGGGAGTAGGAGACTAG
Source organism: Echinochloa crus-galli (assembly GCA_900205405.1). Taxonomy (NCBI): domain Eukaryota; kingdom Viridiplantae; phylum Streptophyta; class Magnoliopsida; order Poales; family Poaceae; genus Echinochloa; species Echinochloa crus-galli. The sequence goes on from OAMR01000288.1 coordinate 1,116,166, forward strand.
CTAGCTAGGAGACAGTGCTGTGTTCTTGCCGATCAATGGACAGCATGCACCAAAGCGAAGCAGCAGCATGCCAAAGCCAAAGCCTTCTTCCTCCTGCTGCTGATGCTGCTGGTGCTAGTCCCTGCTTCCACGGCGTCTCCTTGTCTGCCGCCGCCGCCTGCCTCTTTCTCCTAGCCGCTTCGTTCGCGATCTACTGCTTCGGTGTCGCCATCGTCTCCTCTAACAAGGAAAGCCGCCGCCCCCTCAAACTCAAAGGGAGGAATTCGAAGAAGCAGCAGCACCAGGAGAGCAATGCGCCGCCGCCGCCGCCGCCGGGGAGGGGGAGCGGGTGGTGGTGGTCGGTCGCGGAGACGCTGGCGTTCGTGTCCGCCCACAGCAGCGGCAGGGGCTTCTACCACTTCGTCCACGCGCGCCACCGCCGGTACGGTGCCCCCGGCTTCCGCACGGCGCTCTTCGGCCGCACCCACGTCTTCGTCTCCTCGGCCGGCGCCGCCCGGTCGCTCCTCGCCGCCGAGCCCGCCGGGTTCTCCAAGCGCTACGTGCGCACCGTGGCGGACCTCCTCGGCGAGCACAGCCTCCTCTGCGCCTCCCACTCCGCCCACCGCTCCCTCCGCCGCGCCGTCGCGCCCCTCTTCAACGCCCGCGCCACCGCCTCCTTCGCCGCCGCCTTCGACACCCTCACGCGCCGCCTCATGCTGGACTGGCGCGCCACCACCACCGGCGCCGCCGCCACAGCCGCCGTCGTGCTCGACGCCGCGCTGGGGATAACCTTCGAGGCGATCTGCGACATGCTGGTGGCGACGCTGCCGCGCGACGCCAAGCGGCGGCTGTAGGGGGACGTGCTGGCCGTGACGAGGGCCATGCTGGCGTTCCCGCTGAGGCTGCCGGGCACCAGGTTCCACGCGGGCCTCCGGGCGCGGGAGAGGATCATGGAGGTGCTGCGGCGAGAGATCGCCTCCAGACGGCGGAGTAGTGGTAATGGTGGCTTGCCGGAGCGGCGCGGCCACGGCGAGGTGGACTTCCTGCAGAGCCTTCTTCTCAGGAGCCAGCAGCAGTCGGGCTCGGGTAGCGGCAGCGACGAGGCGCCCCTCACGGACGAACAGATCCTCGACAACATCTTGACGCTCATCATCGCCGGTATGCAAAAATAGTCATTGACAATTTGTTAAGTTGAGCACCTGCTACTAATCTGCTATGCTACCCATCATAACTCTCAGAAAAAACATCTGTATGTATTGCCTGCTTCTTTTAATTATTATTACAGGCCAGGTAACAACGGCAGCTGCCATTACATGGATGGTCAAGTATCTCGCCGACAACAGGGACTTCCAAGAAACCTTAAGGGTGGGTGTGTCAGTCAGTCAGTCAGTCCATTCTGAATCTGATCGATTTGCCTCCATCTTATTCATGGTGGCTGATCTGATTGATTTCTTGCCGTTGATGCATGCGTGTATTTGGTATTCAGTCGGTTCAGCTGGAGCTGGCACACAAGCACCAGGATTCCCCCCTTACGCTCCAACAGCTCAGCAGCATGGATCTTGCATACAAGGTCTGAAGTCTGAACATGCATCACAACTGATACTATATCAGCAGTATATATGTACTGGAATATATAATTTGGGTACGCTCTTGCACTGTGCTAGGCGGTGAAAGAATCACTGAGGATGGCCAGCATAGTTTCCTGGTTTCCAAGGGTAGCACTCGAGGACTGCCAGGTTGCAGGTACTCGAATTGCTCTAATTTCTGAAAGCATGGAGTATTAGCAGACACAAGGTGCGCTAATGAAGAATCCTAAATACTGTATGTATTGCAACAGGGTTTCACATCAGCAAGGGCTGGATTGTAAACGTCGATGCGAGGTCCCTGCACTATGATCCAACGATCTACGACAATCCGACCATGTTTGATCCTTCAAGATTCGACGTAAGTCTATGAAGAAGGAAACCGGATAAAAGCAGATTAATCCTGACAAATTAGCACATACTTCAGTACTCCTGATGCATTTGATTATTGAACAGGGGGAGGATATGAGGCAGCCGTACAGCTACCTGGTGTTCGGAGCAGGCGGGAGAACCTGCTTGGGAATGAACCTCGCCAAAATCATGATGCTCATTTTTCTGCACCGGCTTGTTACAAACTTCAGGTTCAGACCATTTACTAGTGATCCACATACTGATGAAGCGGATGAAATATGTTTAACCGATCCAATATCGGCATCGTTTGCAGATGGGAGATGGCAGATGATGACACGAGCCTTGAGAAGTGGGCAATGTTTCCCAGGCTCAAGAACGGATGCCCCATCCACCTCACACCCGTATGATGATATACCAAGCATCGCTAGAATAATTTGGGTAGATAAAAACCGAATCTTCTGTAGGGCTCTCTTATTTCATATGGCCTAGCTAGTGGATTATCAGACAGCGTTATATTTTTTTTAGATAATGAAAAAGTAAGGATCAGTCCACACTTCCGGCTTCAGACGGCGTTATATAATCGTGCCGGTGCGATAAATGAAGAAAGTCATGCACACAGTTTGCTCGTCCATCTCTCGTGCCCAATGTACACTTCATTTTCGTTTTCGTGCCGATGCTTGGCCGATTCCTCTGCCAAATTTTAGCCGGCCAACGTCCAACCTTTGAAACTTCCGGAGTACAGGAAGATTGAGCTTCGCTAGCCTATATCTTGGCCCATGCATCCTAATTCGACTGGCACCTAACAAGGAGCTAGTTTTGCTATGGCATTCTTTGTTTTCTCGCAAAATGGCATTCTTTGTTGACCTTTCTGGAAAAGATATAACGGTGCTTTGTTATTCTCACGAACACAAGTGGCAAGAGCCTGTGTTGGCAGCCGAGCATTGATGTACGCGTGGCGTGGGAGGGAGGGTGCTTCATTTACTATTCACTGAATCACTGGCATCACTGGCCAGTCAAAGCAGTGGTGGGTCCCGCACTCCACTTCATTCCACATTTCCACTCCAGTCCGTCCGCCTCGCGGCCGTTGAGCGCGCCTTCTTCCTCCTCGCCGTCTGCGCTCCGGCCGCCGCCCGTTTCCATGGAGGGGAGCGGCGGCATCCCGCTGACCCAAGCACCCCCCGCCAGGGACGCCGACGAAGCCGCCCTGGCCCTCAGCAAGCGCGCGCGCAAGAGGAGCAGGTACCTCTCCCCTCCCTACACCGATGTCCAGCAGGAGGTCGTCGCCGGCGGCAACGGCCAGCAGCGGGAGGAGGAGCCGGAGCAGCCGCCGCCCGATGTCTCCGCCGCGGAGGCGCTGTCCGCTCTCCGAGCCGCCGCGGTGCAGGAGGAGGGGCACGGGGCGGATGCGGCGGCCCTCCGTTTCCTGGCCCTGTACAGGAACAGGAACAGGAGGACCGCCGACGGCGGCGGCGGCGGCTCACACGAAGATGGTAGCAAGAAGCCCCCATCACCTGCTGCTGCTGATGCTGGCAACACGACGGTCAACCTCAGCGCAGGCCCTGCCATGCCCAGGCCTCACCATGGATCCCCAACCCTGGCCAAGAAGAAGAAGACTCCCCAAGCTCCTCCTGCCGTGAAGCAACAGGTTGGCCGCCCAATGCCGAATGCTGCAGCACTCAGACAAGCTGGTGATGGACACATTTGGGCATCCCAATCGGCTGGCTTTGCTGTTCATGCAGCAGCAGCAGCATATGGTGCTGCCAATCCTGCAATTCCAGAGAAGAGGAGGAAGAAGTACAAGAAAAGGGTGAAGGTGAAGGGCGCCGGGCACGAGCAGCAGCACTTTGGGAACCCTGTGGCGCTCATCCTTGACTTTGCAGCGGGGCCTCCACTGCCCTCCAGAGAGGAGCTCATCTCCACATTCCGCAGGTTCGGCTCTGTGATCGACTCCAAGACCGCCATTGCGCAAGACAGGCGCAGTGCACAAGTGGCCTTTGCCACCAGGGCCGAAGCAGAGACTGCCTACCGCTGTGCAGGAGCTCTTGGAGCATTTGGACCTCCATTTGTGGTAGCAAGGCTCCAGGATCTCCCTCCTATTGTTCTCGGCGCGCCTCCGCCTCTTCCAAAGATCCCACTTACCGACATTAGGAGTAACCTTGAGAAGATGATCGCGTCATTGAACCGCCGCTCCTCATCGGTTGAGGCGGCGGCGGACTCACCTAAAGAAGCAATGCCGGCAATGGATGTATATCTTGTGGGAGAAATGCAGGGTCTTCTGGCCAAGGTTGACAAGAAGCTGCAGGGTTCTTCTGCTACCACGCATTCCCTGAGGCCCTGCTCGGGAGATCAGTATGCCTTTTGAAAAATCCTGTAAAATGATGCAATCACAACAGAAATGCCCAACTGAATCTGAATGATGCGTGCACGACGGGGGTACGTGGAGAGCATGAACTGACGATGACAATCCATTCGCATGTCACTTGTGACGGGGGTACAGGGAGACCTAGAATGACAACAGGTGGAGAATACCTGAATGAAAAACAGCAAACAAACAAACCTCCATTCTATTCATTATGATGCGAACCTTGGTCAGGACTCAAACACAACATTTCACAAGTTTTGTAAGCACCCTCACATGCACAGCCATAGAAATCTTATTGATATGTTTTCCTGTGTACAAAATAGTATTAACCTATATATGGAAACTATTTGCAACTTATTGAATAGGGTATTCATCTTCCCCCGCTGAGCCTTTGTTCTGAGGTTAAGCTCAGCTCAGCAAGGCGGCACTCAGCAGTATGTATGGTTACCATGCATCTCTGCCTGATCACCCCTTGCTAGTTTCTGGTACTGACCCCTGTTCTTTCTAGCTGCTGATCGACAGTCTTTTGTAGTTGTAGCACGGATCCTGAGATCCGTTTTCAGCAGCTGTAATCCTAGAGTCTCATCTCATGTAGTTGTGTAAGTAGTAGAGACCTGAGACCTGCGTGCATCGCTGCTCCATGTTGGGGTACTTGGTAACAGATGTGCTATAAATGAACTATCCCATATCATCCATTGTCAGGGTAATATCCCTTTGCTTTTAAAATATTCTGCAGCTGGAATCCTAGTTCTCGTCTTCGACCTGTGACGACAACAACAATTGCAATGCAGTCTTCTTGTAGTCCAAAATTTTCAAGAATCGAATAAGCATGTGTTGTTCTTTTTTTAATCAAAAGAAAAAAGTAAACATGTGTTTGCGAACCTTTTAGCAGGCTTACAGTAATCATCAAGCAATTGGATGGATCCTTCCGTTGGCCTCTGATTGTTCTTCGATCTCACTGCGTCCAGCATCACTTGCAGCAGCACCATTAACAGGCACCTCAGTGACAACAGCCGATGCACTTGAAGCACCATTCAACTGCATCTCACCAGGTGCCTCAGAGGCGTCGCTTGAGGGCTGCTTAGGAGGGGTCTTTGGTTGACGTATGGCAGCCGCTGCTTCTGGCATGACAACACCTGGAGGCTGAGGGGGCACCCAGCGGGGCTGAGGTGGTGGTCTTTCCTCAATCCCCGTGCTGTGGGTCAAAGGCCTAGGCTCGTCTGCTTGAAAATCAGGGGCCTTTCCATTCTGGTGATAGGAAGGAGGATAGCTATCCTGGGCATCAGAGTATGATCCATCATCACTCAAATAGGAGTTGGATCCATAACCAGGCCTCTGCTGTGAATACTGCTGCATTTCCCATGGCTGTAAATTTTTTCAGGGGAAAACACAAATGGCATGAAAGTCAGTCAAACTCAAAGACATCATTGTGTCAGCAAAATGCACAGACAAGGGGCACCTTCTCACCTTACTGCCAGAAGACCTATCCCCTCGTTGTGCAGACATTGTCTGCTCAAAGCACAGAGATACAATCAGGGTAGTAGTTCAAGTTAAAAGGAGTGACAGCAAAATATATGCTGTTATGAACGAATTACAGTAACATATGCGAGAATGATCAAGAACACAAATATGCGAGAGATTTATCAATAATTTTTGAGCTAGGTGTTCCACAAAATTGTAGAAATAGGTGACACCATGACAGAGCTGAATAGTTTCAATTGATCAATAAAGAATATCGTAGAACAAAATATGCTAACCATATCCACATCTCAATTGAGAAAAATGTATATTGGGAAGATGTAATAATAGCCAATATATACTAAAAGGACTAGTTTTGTCAAAAACAGGAGCCTCTATATACTCCCCACGTTCTTAAAATATATGACATTTAGGACAAGCAAATTAGTTCATTTTTGAACTAAATAGTTTGTCCTAAACTACATATATTTAAGAATGAAGGTAGTAGTGAGGTTATTAAATAGGTAAGATGTATTTAAAAAAAAGTTTCAGCCATGCAATCTTATTAAATAAACTATTTTAGATCTGATCAGATAATATGTGTAATAAAAATTACAGAAGCAAGGATTTTGTTTACAGTTGATTCGCATAATGCAAACAACTTCCTCTGGTACACAATTATATCTAGCTGATTTGCAAAATGTGATATTTTCTAGAGCTGATAAACTCAGATGTAAACTGTTCAAAAACTTGAAAGAAGGCTGGCTGCCAGCAAATACTTGCTGTCCCAGATAGTTTGGTTAAAGTGAATGTGCAACCTCAGACTGGGTGACAAATTCGACAGATGTTACATGGATGTCAATTAGCTGAATTTATCTATGGTTGCAGAGTATGTAAAATTTGAACTGATCAGCTCCTTACCTCCGCATAGGATCTTGAAAATGACCCAGATGCATGTTCAGTAGGTGCTGGCGCAAATGAAGACCTCCCTGCTAAAAATCCCAAAGTTAGGTTAAGAAACAAGATAACACCAGACTCGGTAAGGCAAAATAGAAAAAGGATATTCAGAAAAGATACCAACCGGAGGCAAAGTCACCATTTGATGCACCATACACGTTAGTTTGCTACAAAAAGGGAAAACGGTCAGAAATAGGATGACAATCCAAAGCACAAGCATGCTTATGGTTGAGGAATACACGATGGGCTTATAAGTGCACACCTGAGAAGCTCTCCATGAACTGTTAACCGGCCCTGAAATTGCAATCAAACGGTAGTGTTGTGAGATTCTCATAGATATTGGGGTCCACAATTATATTGAAACAAGAAAGGAAAAGTTTTTAATCTAAGGCCTGCATGCAGATAATTTAACACAGTACTGGCACAGTGGCACAGAACAAGGTGGACAGAGCTAAGCACTGAAGCATGAAAAGACACATAAGTTGTCGACACTGACCATTCCTTATAGCAGGAGGGGCGTGCTCTTCCAGTGGGCGGTACTGAGAAAACCTATCATCCCTGGTAATGTTTATGGATCCCCTGCTATGATTTAGTGACTCACTCAAGGATTTTAACTCCTTGGCTTGGGAATCTAGAGCTTGTGTTAACGTCACAAGTATCTTCTTTTCTGCCAACAAGAACACAATAACATTATTGGCAACAAAGAAGAAACAAATCGTGAATAGGAAGAGTGGAACCTTCATCCTTTGAAGCAAGTAGTTGTTGGTTTGTTTTAGCAATAGCAGAAACAGCAGACGCAGAAGCCTTCACAGCCTCTGCTGTTTCCTCATCGATCTTGGCCTTCAGTTGGTTGCCTTGAGTCTCATCACCTTCTGCAACGACATTTCGTATCCAAGACTTGAGCCTGGGAAGGAACAGTTTCTACAAGCAAAAATGCCTGAGTTAGTGAGGCACAAAGTTCAGAAACATGTAAGAGTGGTCTTGGCAACAGATGTGAGATACCTTGATGAAGACAGCAGCACTAGCACCAAAACCAAGCAACAGCCCTGCAGCAAGGAATGCTTGGTACCAGCTAAACCTGCGCTGCGTACGAAGGACAACAGGGCCAGCGGTTCCGGGCTGCACAGACTGCACTGGTGTGTAAGTCTGCACTCCAGTAGGTTGAATCTGGCTGTTGGCTGAAAAGCAAGCAAAGATAGACAAAGCAGGGATTGTTAGGGACTGAAACCAACCTGATGAGATGAGACGAGCAGGAGAACCGACAAAATTAGCTAGTAGTTTACTCACTGTGCTGCTGTGCTTGTGAAGCAGTAGCAGTAGTAGCACTTGGTTGCGGGTCCTGCAGCAGAATCAGAATCAGAAACACATGAGAAAGCACGAATGAAGCTGTCGGTTGCCTTGGTAGATCCAAGGAGGCGATGCGCGGTATCTTACAGGGACTCTTCGGAAGGCCTCGTCGATCTCCTGCGTGGTGAGGCCCTTCTTCTCGAGGAAGGATCGCCTGTAGACGACGGGGGAGCCCTTGACCTTGGGGTGGGAGAGGAACTTGACAGCGTTCTGGACGTAGTCCTCCCTCATGGGCTGCGGCGGCGCCTCGAACACGAGCTTCTCGCCCCCGGCTCCCGGGTCAGCATCCGCTGCTGCTGCTGCTGCCGCCGCTGCTAGGGCAAGGATCCAACCCAATCAAGCATCAATCATGATCCCAAACCCAATCGAGCAGTAGGAGGAGGGAGGATGATCGAATTGGAGGGAGGCAGGTACCTGGGTTTGGGGATTGCTGCTGGCCGGAGCCGGCGGCGGAGGCCATGGCCGGAGCCCTTTGCCTCAGGGGGCAGGGGAGTCGTCAGAAACGGAACGGGACGGGGGATGCCGTCGTCTCTTTGTCCTCCTCCAATCTCAATCACCTCATCTGCTGCTTTCGGTGCTCGACTCCAAAACGGAAACAGTTCCTTCCTCGTCGTTTGGCGCGTGCATTTCTATTCGCAACATTATCTTCACATTCGCAACAAATGTTTTTGACACGGTAGCCCTTTTACAAAAGCAAAAGAAAAGGACCAAACACCACACCGGTCAAAACAAGCTCTACACCAAGATCCTTCAGAGCTAGTGGATAAAGTGAGGAAGAGAGTTGATAACAACAATTTATTCTAGATCTAAAGGACCAAAATTTGGATGTGGGGTAGACAAAAATACAATCGGACCATCCCTTACAGATTGTAGTTGGTTTTGCTTTTGTTCTAAATCAAACTTGTCTAGTTATATATAATCAAGCTTATCTCTATCTATATCTATACCTAATTATAAAGTAAGGAAGCAATCTTCATGTTTTCTGCAGTTTTGGTACGTCGTCCTCAGATTTTCGTACGTCGTCTCGTATAATAGAACCTAGATTCTCAAGTCGTGTTTGTATCTGTCTCCAAGCTGCATCCCGCCCCGTTGAGTCCCGTCCACATGCGCCAGCTCCATATAAGCATCCCAATCTGATCGAGCCTATCCTAACATTTTGCTCCATATACATAAACCAGGAGCATCATCTGCTACCGGCAACAAAATCACGCCACGACCTGGACATCGTCAGCGTCAGTTCTTCTCTAGAACGTGCATAGCAAAGGCTTGCCCCAAAATCCGCGATCAACTCATTCACTTTGTCTGTGGCCCAGCCACGTGCTGATCCACTCCATCTCGTATTTGAATAGCATCTCGGCTTTGTCTGTAGCACAGCAGCCGCGGCGATGGTGTAGGCTTGCAAGAATAGCATCGCCGGACGCCGGCTGGTGGTACTTCTAACCGGGCCTCTGCTGGGATGAGCAGCACCACGAGCGCGATGTTCTATCAGTCGCTTGCTATACGTGAATGCGCACGCCAATTGTCGACCACGACCAGGGCTCCAGGCTCTAGCAGTGCCACACCGGCACACAGCGTGACAATTTTGGCGGATGCGAACACCTTGCTTCTTGAGTTTTTGCTTGGTCCCAACGTGGCTACGCAATATGAGCACCTCGAAGTCGTTGTGTCCATCTTGGTCGCAGTGCCTGCTCTGTCGATCTTCTACTGTTGTGGTGTCCATATTGCGTGCAAAGAGAGAACGACAGTAGTAGCGCGTGATGCCACAGCGGGGAGCTAGAGATCGAGGATAACGGTGATCGAAGAAAGGGGCTGGACACTGGATAGCGACGTCGCTATGGCTCCTCCCTGGCCGCTTGCTTGCATCAGCTCTTCGCCTCTTCCTGGCACGAGCACGAGCGGCCGTGCGGGTGCTTGCAGCTTTTGCGTCTCGTTCTGGCTTGGCTTGGCTCGCCTCTGATCTGCTTTAGGATAGGGTCTTGATTGGTAGATTGAGAAATGAATTGTGGGTGAGAGATAATGATGGCTTGGGAGAGAGGTCAGACTGTGAGAGTGGGAGGTGCGCTCAGCCACGCCAACTGCACTTGTGAAGGTGCTCAAACTTGTAGACATGCAGTGGAGCAAAGGAATTAACAGAGAGTGGAAGACATCCAGAGAGGAGCAACTTGCCATTGTGGCATTGTGTGCAAGTGCATGAAAATTAAAGTCATTTACCCTTCTCAAACACCCAAATTTCTTCATACTTTGTTACTGTGATATATAATACGTATAGGCTCCGTTTTGGTGAGAGACACAAGGTCAAGTTCTATTAATAACTATGATGTATGCAGTTTCAAAGCAGCTAATTTTTGACAATTTAGCTATTACCAGTTGGCGTTTTCTATAATCTTCAATTTTTTCCCGCAGTAACACCCAAATGCATGAGGTCACATATTATGTACAATATGATTTTAAATATTATCGCGCTAGAAATTATCTTGCTAAAATAAGAAAAAGTAAAGATGAAGTTAGTATTTAACTAGATAAAATAATTAAATTAGTATATATCCCGTAGCAACGTACAGGCATTATTGCTAGTCTAATTATAAGGTAAGGATTAATTTAGCGGTACGTCGTAAATTTGCAATAAAGACCCAGCAGTTTTATTAATTAAACCGCAGTCCTTTTATTTGCAAGAAAACCCTGTCCTTTTATAAAATCAACTCGCAGTTTCTCCCCCAGCCCCGCCGTGCCTATCCCATCGGGCAAATCGCCGCGGCTCGCGGCCTCGCCATCAGCCTACCTCCATTCACGGCTCCGTCGTCGTAGGCGGGCCTCGGCCTTCATCGTCACCATTGCCTCCCCATGCACCAAGCACGCGTAGTCATCAAGCCGCCAAGCCGAGATGTGATGGCTGTTGTTCGAAACTACTGTCATTCTGCATCCGTGGCCAACATCCACGTCTACTCTCCAATCTGATCGACCTACCTCCATTCACGGCTCCGTCGTCGTAGGCGGGCCTCGGCCTTCATCGTCACCATTGCCTCCCCATGCACCAAGCACGCGTAGTCATCAAGCCGCCAAGCCGAGATGTGATGGCTGTTGTTCAAAACTACTGTCATTCTGCATCCGTGGCCAACATCCACGTCTACTCTCCAATCTGATCGATGGATTATTTCGTCTGTCTGCAAATCGGTCTTCTATTGCTTGCCGGAGGTGGTGATGCTTGCCAGATTTGGAATTGGCTTATCCCGTAGATTTAATTTGGTGTTGAATCTGGTTGGCTGATGCTGGAAATTGATGGAGCAGAGGGGGACGACAGATCCATGATGCCATGGTGGTGAGCGTGAGTGAGCTGCTGCCTGCTGCTGACTTTGTCGATGTGGGGAGGAGAATAGAAATATCGAGCGCCGGTGTTTTGGTTCGTGGAGATAAAAGACAAGCTGGTGGCCTTGTGGTGCTGGTAATGTGTCCTGTGGTGGAGAAGAACAGGCACTCCCTGAGATGGCTGGTGACGGCGTGAAGGACGCAGGGAGAACAATGGAGAGAGAGGAGGGGTAAAATGAGGATTAAAATTATGGTAGCTATGATTTATTTACTAGCAAATATGCTTGTACGCTGTTACGGATAGAAGGTACTCCTCCAAAACCAAAGCACGTCTGGTTGAGAGTTAAAAGAGGATGGGAAAGGGTCTTGAATGATAAATGAAATGGTATTAGAAAATGCACAGTCCCGTTGTAGTCGCCATGGCTCGAAGCGGAAGAGTGAGAGATGGAGCCATCTGGCGACGACCGCTCTAGAAGCGATGGCCGGTTACAAGCGACCAGGCGGGCACTCGGCTGCAGGTGGCGCATGGCAATGCAGAGGCCAACCGCGGGCAATGTGGTCATGCAGCAGCAGGCGCGTGTTTGCCAGATGAGTGCTCGGGGGCGCTCGGCCATGGTGGCAAGGCAGCGCGACAGCGAGGTGGGCGGGGCACCATGTAGCATGGCGCGACGAAGGCTACCTTATGGACTTCTGGTGATGCGGCCACACAGCAGCGGGCGCGTGGCTGCGTGAAGCAGGGCGGCGTGTGGCGCCGCTGGAGCCTGTTGTGGGCAGCGTGGCGATGAGGCGGGTGGGGGCAGCGTGGGGCTCGGTGCTCCGGGGCTCGTCTTCAGATGATGCGGCCACGCAGTGGTGGGGCGTGCAACCGCGGGAGGCGGAGCAATGTGGTGCCCAGGCGGGAGAGGTAGTGCCCGGGCCTTGGTGCATCGATGAATGTGATGTTGTGTGACTGATATGTGGGGCCCGAGGCTAACAACCAAGCAACGAAATGAAAATATCGTGTCCTTCTAACCAGATATACCAAATATATAGTTGAATTACTTCATTTAAGAGCCTGTCCATCCTCTGTCAAATCGCAACCAAACATACCCTAGCATACTAACATGATTGTTTCTTATGCTTTAATGAGAAGGTATAGAAGACAGATTGAGGCTGGGTTTGAAGATGGAAAAGACGTGCTTTTGCATTGGTTGGAGGAGTACCTTCTATCCGTAACAACGTATGGACATATTTGCTAGTATAAATATATTTTAGCATGTCCAATATTAAAAAAATATCCTACACAAATATATTTTATAGTCAATCTAGTTGAGCTAATTTGATGTTGTGTGACTCAATATAAGTGGCTGTATTTTTCCTATATTGATTCTATGAACTAATAACAACGTTACTTTTATCGGGGAAAAAGTGTACCCGTCGCCAGCGGAACATTTATGATAACATTTTCAGTATGAAAATATGGTGCTCAAAGGTTAATGTTTGCAAGTGTCGATGCGTGTATATAGTCTACGTTTGTACTAGGATTAAAAAGATTAATTACTTCGTAAAACTATTTGATTTAATAATTGAAATTATTTATAATTTGGAACAAATTGGGTGCGGTACCTACGTTCACACAATCGTGAGGACGTTTTTTTTTCTTTTTGATTAGATTATTAGAAATAAAAGCGGTGCAAAATTAGTAGTCCTGTAACTCAGGGAAACAAACCTTTTAGGTCTACAGCGGCAACACCGGTCATTCCGTTGCGGCGCAGGTCTCTCGTATATATCTCCCTGACGGACCGGACCGTACATGCATGCATGCCATGTATATATATAAACAAACACATTATACACATACACCATAACGTCGCAGCCTACGTAGAACACGCATCGAATCATGATGATCCTCAGCTCGTTCCGATCCATGTCGATGGCATCCTTCCGCAGCATGGTGGCGCAGCAGCTGCAGGACGCGTCCAACTCGCGCGTCTTCGCCGCCGGCCACCGCGTGGTGACGAGCTCGCGCGTCTTCGTCGTCAGCCGCCGCCGCGTGGTGATGGAGCAGCTGCAGGAGGCATCCAACTCGCCGCACGTCCTCGCCCTCGTCGCCGCCGCCGTCCTGCTTGCGTTCTTCTACGCCGCCGTCGTCGTCAAGCGCCGCCGCCGCGCCGCCGGTCCCAAGAAGCAGCAGCCGCAGGGCAGCGTGGCGGAGGCCACGTCGGCGTGCAGCAGCAGCAGCAACGGCGGCGGCGCAGAATCATCGGCGGCCAAGACGACGTCCTCCGGCAACCCTAGTGGCGGCGGCAGATCGAGAGGCACCGGCGCCGGGGGCGCCATGGCGTCGTCGATCTTGGATGACGACGACGACGAGTGCCCGAGCGACGACGACAAGTCCGTGACATGGGAGTCAGAGTCGATGGCGTCGGAGAGCAGCCGCAGCCGCAGCCGCAGCTGCAGCCGCGGCGGCGGCGGAAGCCCTCCTTCGTTCCGAGCATGGCATGGCAGGGAATTAATCGTGATTGATGGATGATGATTCATCCGTCACATCTACCAAGTACTACATACCTAGCATTTTTTTTTAGATAATACATACCTAGCATGCATATTGCATAGTGATGAATAAGAATCGTAGATCAACTCTTTGATTTGCAGTGGCGACTTTAATTTTGTTTGGATTGGAAACCGGCCGAGTGTTATGTTAATTTTCGTTGCTTTTAGTTTCTTGTGTCGTCTGTATACTATCTACTGCATGCATGAATGAAGTAGCCTCTTATACTACAACTCGGTGATCAATTCAAACAGCAAGCAGTCGATCTTACTACTACTCGATCAGCGGACTATCTTGGATAGGATTAAGAATCAAGCATACTAGATCGAACACTAGGTTAACTCCACACATATACACCGATTGAATAATCATCATCATCCCTAGCTAGTACAATAAAAGCTTCTTTGAAGTTTGAAAGAAATCGGGCCGGGTGATCGAGGTGAAGAGGAGAAAAAGATAGGATGGATATACACGTTATGAAGGCGGCGACCATTGATAGGAAGAACAGTTTTTTTGGGGGGTACTTAGGAAGAAAACCACGCTTGTTCTTGTTAGGGGTTCGATCTCCCCAATGTCATTCACGACTCGACTCGAGACCGGTGGTGTGCAATGGCCAAAACCGGCCTCGCCATGCCACCACCTCTATATGCCAGCCTCTGAACCCTCTTAGGCCAGTCTCAATGCACAATTTTACTACACGGTTACCTAAACCAGAAAGTAGGTAACCGTGTTAAAAGAGTGTCATGGTGATGAAACTCGTCTCACATTTTATGAAACTCTTGCTTCATATTTAATATCATGAAACTCCAGGTTGGCCTTAAAATAATAAGGGCTCGTTCTCCGTTGCTCTCGAATGAGTCCCTGGATTGATTTCCAGTTGTAATGGTTCACTAATTTGTGTAGCCTTGATAAGGTAGAATAGTTTTTAGATCCAATCCTAGCTAACTGAATGGACCCTAAATTCGCAATCCAAACATGCCACGGTTAGTTCCAGTCCGACTCTTTCCTTCTTCTCCGAGAGGGCCAGGAGCAATGGGATTTGAGCAGAGACGAGCAAAGGCGAGCACGTGAGCAAGAATTCTATGGTCATAGGTGCACGCGGTTTGGGGTATATATCTTCACACTCAACAAGGATATGGTCACATGTACACGAGTATGGGGTATCTTCGCACTCAACAAAGGATATGGTCACAAATTAAGATTGCTTGAAAATGACAACAATTCCCCTATATAAAGGCAATAGATGGTTTAGAAACAGCTGTAATCATTACAGAACATAGAGCTGTTGAGGGGTGTGAACATTTGTGCGCGCTGCATGAGAACCAGGGAAGCGGCAGAAAGAAAGGAACCGAAGAAACTAGAAACTACGGGAGAGGAAGATAGATACGGTGCTAAACAAATGAGGAACTACCAAATTGAGAGTTAGGATTGATGAGCACTTAATCTGAGACTTTTTTGAATTCTACATTTAAACTGGGACGAAGAGAGTAACATGTGTGTTAGGCATGTGTACGTGTCCATTTAGGCCCGATAAAGAAATATTTTAAACATTATTTTGAAAATTATAGCATAATTTTTTTGGAGATATAATACCGTGCTCTTATGATCATTGATGCACGGGCGTAAGACGTCGTGTATGTCTATTCGTGGCCGATGAAGAAATCATTAAACCGTTTATATGTTCGCCGTTAGGTATCATACAAAACTATGTTTGTGCTCCCCACTACAGCTTGCCACGTCATCCATCCACTAGGACTATCCATTTATATCATCCATCGATCTTCTATGACCAATATCATCCATGGTCTTTGCGAGTGCAATGCTAAAAAATTCACACAGTAGATGTCATTCATCGGTCTTCTATTGCCAATAGTATCCATGCAATTACCTTAGTGTTTCTATTTTCAAATTTAATCTTAAATCATGTATAATGTCGTTTGCAAAAAAAAATATTGCTATACAATTAATTTAGTGTTTTCAGATATCATTTAAGAAATTCCCGCGGCATCGCGCGGGGTACCACCTAGTTATATGTACATGCAGAGTAAGAAAATAGTTTAAATACTTCATTATAAATTACTATTCGTTATCGATTTTTTTCATAATATTTGATCATTCATCATATTCAAAAAATTGTGCAACTATAATTTATTTTATTTATAATTTACTTTATCAGTCATGCATCACGTATTTCTTTTGTATATTTAAACTAACTTTTTGAACAAGATGACTAGATGAGAAAAAGCCAATACTAAACAGTAATTTGGAATAAAGAAAGTGCTATTTTTAAAAATTATTACATAAAACGTCGGAGATCTCATCCGCGCTCCTATGGTCATGGACGCACGGGTGTTGTACATCGTGTGTACGTCTACAGCTGATAAAAAATATTTAAGAATTATTTTTGAAAATTACGACATAAAATGTTGAAGTTATTTTTTTTTTGAAAAAGACGGTTTGGTCGTTGAACATTGCCTTTCTTAGAGCATGTTTGGATCACCTTTAGTCTCATGACTAAAATTAGTCAAGCTAAGAAAATTTAGTCACATCCCTGTTTGGAAGCAAGAGCTAAAGTGGTATTCAGTTGAGGAGAGATAGAGCAAAAGTATTAATGAGGAGAGAGGAAGAGGGGATTTTAGTCTCTTTTAGCTCCTCCACCCCTACTAGTAATTTTTAGCCTCAAGACTAATTTTAAGTCCCTCTTTAGCCTCACCTGTTTGGAAGTTTAGCTCTTGCAAGAGGCTAAAATTAGTCAGGCTAATTTTAGTCACCCTGATCCAAACACCCAGCATCATGATCATTTTCTTTTTGTTTTTTTAAGAATAATACGAAATGATTTCTCGGCTGGCTTGTTCCTTTGGGCTCTTCTGTCTTCTGCCAATCTCCCACCTCCTCCAGCCTAGACAGTCCAGTCCAGTCCCGCAGGCCGCCGTCACTAGTCTGTGCCGCTCCCCTCCCTGCCGCCCCGTCCACACCGTCCTCCCCTCCTAGGCTCCTACTAGGGCAGGTCAGGGCCGAGCGGGGCAGGTCAGGGCAGGGTTTCGCGTTCCTCCGCACCCATCCTTCCCCACCCGCATCCCGCACCCGCCATGGCCGATCCCGACGAGCTCGGCCGGCGGCTCGCCGCGGTCGGCGTCTCCGAGTCCCCTACCGCCGCGGCCGCGCTGGAGAGCAGCAACAACAACCTCTTCCAGGTGATGCGCGCCGTCGAGGACGCGGAGGCCACCATCCGCCAGCAGGTACCCCCCATTCCCTCCCGAACGAATGCTCGGCTGCGGAGCGATGGATGGATTCAGTATGTCAGTTTGGAGTGACGCCTCTCGTCTCCTTAATCTTCAGCTGGAGGAAAACAGCCGGTTGAAGGACGAGCTGATGCTCAAGACGCAGGAGCTCCACAGAATCGTAAGCCCCCTTCTATGCTCGGCCCCGATCCAAATCCCCCACTCCACTCCAAGGAACAACTAACCGTCACTGTCTATGGTGTCGGCACGAACAAAACAGAACCGCAGCAAGCATATGATTTTCAATTTTGATTTCTATGCTGTACTTCCTTTGGCGTTACAATGCCATGCGTCTAACAGCTTCCACCTGTGCCCAAACCAGAGGTCGGAAGCCACAAGCACAAACCAGACTTCTTCCCGTGGGATCCATCAAGATCGTGCACTCGACGCCCACACAAACACCTTCTCCGGTGCGCCGCTTGGGAGTGCCACAGAGGCATTCAAATGGGGAGCCGGGGAGCCCATGCTGCAGGATGCCACAAGGCACAAGTACCTCGAGGCCGCCCAGTCTAATGGAATTCCCAGGAAATCATCAGTGGACCAGAGCGCCGCCGATAGTGCTTTCCCGTCTCAGCTATCTACCCCGTCATCTCGCTCCCTTTCACCAACTAGGTGCATTCCAAATCCTGCCTCTCTTATAATATCCTAACATTTTCTTTCTTTACCTTGACTAGGCCTTTCCTTGCAGGCACCGCAAAGAACCAGACTATGATTCTAGGTTCAACTCGACTGGACAAGGTGTACTGCCTGTTTCAGAGCTCAATTCAAACATCATCTGGAAGCAGGTATCTACTATTTGCTTTGTTTGTCATTGCCATTTCCTTCTATTCGTTCTTCTTGATGAAGCTATTTCCTTCAACAGGATCTTCTTGCTAAGGTTAAAGAACACGAGGAGGAGATTGCACAATTGAGAAGGCATCTTTCAGATTACTCCGTGAAGGTGACTATGCACACCATGAATATTTTCCCCATATGTTTCTTCATAAGTCTTTGACTCATAGCTTTTAACAGGAAGCCCAAATACTTAATGAGAAGCATGTCCTGGAGAAACGCATCGCCTATATGCGCATGGTAAGCAATTTTTTTTGGTCTTATCAAGCATCACAATCTTGAAGTGCATGGGCCTTTTTTTTCAACTGTTTCCCTTTCCTTTTCTTTTTGTGCCAGGCGTTTGATCAGCAGCAGCAAGATTTGGTTGATGCTGCATCGAAAGCTTTGTCTTACAGACAAGACATTATTGAAGAAAACATCCGTCTGACGTATGCATTGCAGGTAACTTCTTTTAACCATGCTATTGTATCGTCTCCTAAAACTCTGAGAGCAATAACTTTCCTCATTTGCTTTCTTTTAACCCAATATGTCACTTGTAATCAATTCATTTTAATCATATTCCCTTTTCGTATATCTTTAGTTTCTGTAGTAAGCTGTAGCATTCATATTACTAAAATCGTTCTTTCTGATTTACAAAGCAACTAGATTCTGTGCTGAAGTGTTTACAGAATTGATTTCTGGTAAAGTCACTCCATTACCAGGGCCATTCTTGCTTATTCTATTTAGATAAGCTAAACATGTACGATACAGCTAATTTTCTTCTTCAAACCTCATTGTCTGGATTTTGCAAAGTAAAATGAAGAATGCTGATCTACACTTTATTCCATAGGCAGCACATCAAGAGAGATCAACTTTCGTATCTTCTCTATTGCCTCTTCTATCAGAATATAATCTGCAGCCTTCTGTTCTTGATGCTCAATCCATTGTCAGCAATCTGAAGGTACGTGTTGTGATTGGTTGCTTGTTTGGCATTGATATACCCTCTTTTCTATTAAGTGAGCTTACCCGTGGTGAACTGGGGAGCTTCTTTGTGTGTTGTACACGGGAAAATTTACTTGGTTTAGTTGCATATGTCATTCATACTGAGACGAAGCTAAACTACCATCTTAGTCAGGCTTATGCCACATTTATGGGGAGTGTTGAGCTAATCCTCTAATATTAGATGTACTATATCATTGCTACAGAAGAGAGAAATGATTAACATAAGACATAATAGTTATTAAACAATCAGTAACTAAAAGTAAATAAAGTCCCTTGGATTTTCTTTTCTTTCTTGGTTGAAGCAGGCCCTCTTAGTTAACCTTTCATTTTCATCTTGTAGGTTCTGTTTAAGCATTTGCAAGAAAAACTTATTATTACTGAGGTGAGTCACATTCGTCCTTGTTTATATGTATTTTGTGAAAGTAGAGCTGCCTGGCTAGTAGCTTGTCAAGTGTATGTGCATCACAGAAACTTGGATGTTGTAGGAGAAACTGAAGGAATCACAGTACCAGATTACTCCATGGCGTGCTGAATCTTCAAATAATACAAGTGCTGCTGCACACTCACCTTCTCATCCTCCTGGAAATGCAACGGTTTCTTCTATGGCACTACTTTTCGTCATATACTCTTGGATGCATGCATGATTGCATATTCTAACTTTTATCACATATCCCAGATCAAAGCCAACCTTGACATTGTGCCCCAGCAAGCATATTCTCATGTTCAGTCCCCAGCTTCTTCTCCTGTTCGAGCTAGACGCGACTGGGATTTGTTAGGGCATGAAAACCATCAGGCCATCCAAAATGAGGTTGCCACAACAAGCACAGAGCATGATAACACTGGAAGGACCTCTCCTTCAACCAGGTTGCCAATGGTTATTTCAACTGGATAGCTTTGAGCTGTTTTCTGCTATTTTATTATAAGAACTATTTGTTTTGAAGGAAATACAGTTAGAGAGGTCTCTACTATGCTGGATATAATATTATATATAAAAAAGGAACAAAAGGTCTGTACAAGTGAAAAAGGAGAAAAGCAGGACAACTTTTTTTTTTGATACGTGAGGTGTAGTTACTCCCATGTTCTTTTTCATCCGACGTTGTTGACTTTTCATAGTCTTCAAGACATGACTTGATCACTAATAACTTTTTATCAATATACCCTAATAAAACTATGTTTTATGAAACCATTTTCAAAATTATGATTTTGTAATATTAATTAATAGTACTCTATTACTATTTTTCTTTATTTCTTTCTCTTTGGTATACGTAGCCCTTGCTTGGTTTGGGGACCGAAGCTTTGTTGTTATATTGATGGTTAATTTTTTATTACTTTTTAATAGCACCGATTCTATTATTGCATAGAAGAAGAATGGAGGGTGTAAACTGATTGTTTACAACATTAAATATGCTGCTCTTCAAGTGTTGAGAAGTGGAAATGTGAACGTTTGCTTAAGCCCCGCATTAGCAAGAAACGAAATGCTGTCCTCGAATACAACTATGAGAATGACTCCCCCACGCACCTCTTTTTTTCTTCTGAACTGGTTTTCCTTCTTATGGGTGGTGGTGTGGGTAGGCTTTGCACAGGAACATCAAGAATGTGAAATTTTTTGGTAAAAGGACTTGAGATATGCTGAAATTTCGATGTTCCTCGCTTCTAATGTTCTGCAGCAATCACAATAGGAAGGATGTCCCTCAAGGAACTGAACATGATTCTCGTGCTGTTCGATTTAACATTGAATCCAAGGATCAAAACCCATCATTCAAGGACCTTATTAGGAGTGATGCCTCGGAAAATCTGGAGGGAGCTGAAGCCCAAACCCCACAAGAATCTTCTGCGCAATGGGATTCTGAAGACTCATCAAATTTGGCATCTGGCCTTGATGATGCAAATGCGCCATACCCTTATCTTCCTACTGTCCTCGAGGAGCCTAGTTCTTCTTTTTCTGAAGGTATTGCATCTTTAAATTCATGCATCTGACTTACGATATCACCACAGATCTGATGGTAAGCAATATTTTTATGAATGAGCAGTTGCAGAGGATGACCCGCTGCCAGCAATAGAAGGATTGCGAATTACTGGTGAAGCGTTTCCTGGAAAAGAGCTTCAAGCAAGTGGATACTCCATCAATGGGACCACAAGTTGTAATTTCGAGGTGCGCCCTACTTCCTTTCTTTTTGTCCCTGCTCTGACGCTCCAAATATACTACATTCTTCTGTATTCAGGAACCTTTTCTGTTTCATATTTTTATCATAATCTGAGTTTTTGCAAATTCTGTTTGCTTACAGTGGGTACGCCATTTGGATGATGGGTCAGTAAATTTCATAGAAGGTACCTTTTTTTTCTTGAGATGCAAGAAAGAAGTGCATTATGTTTCAAAAAAAAAAGGGAAGAAGTGCAATGCTTGATAACTGTGACTTTTTTGTTTCATTTTGCATGTGCTTTTAAATTTTGGAATTGACATTTTTGTTCGCTGGTGTAGGTGCACGGCAACCCACCTACCTAGTAACCGCTGATGATGTGGACTCTGTACTAGCGATTGAAGTCCAGCCTCTGGATGACAGAAAAAGAAAGGTATATCTTCACAACATGTGCTGCCATTCTTGAATGACATTCTATTCATCCTTACATTTTTTTTGGATGCAATAGCTTGGTCAACTTTTGCTTCTTGAATATTAGATGATGGCCACTTGTCTGCAGTGATATTAGCTTCACACCGGTGACTTCTACTGTTCCAGTGTATACTGGAAGGTGGCAAGGGCTGTGGTTAAATTTATGTGGGCAGCTTTCTTTATTGGTCAGATAAAAATGGTTAGATGAGAGCTAACTCAATTGTTTTGAAAAAAAAATATACAGGTGCACTTTTGGTTAGAATTCATATCACAGCTCATTAGTAGAGTAGTCAGTGCTGACACCGCTTAGTTGATGGTTTGAAAACTATAACATGAATGATTATCGCTGCAATTTGGATGCCGGAAACACTTGATTTATTGAAAATCTTTTTCTTCGTGTAGGGGGAGATTGTGAAGGTTCATGCTAATGATCAAAGAAAAATTACATGTGGTGAGTTTTCTGAGATGGTCTATTCTTTTAGATGGGACACAATCTTTTCTTCTTCTTTCAGTTGCACCCCATACGTTTTGAAAATGATTGGGTATCTGAGCTCCATTTCTTCTTAAGATAATTGCCTGAATAATCTAAGGCCCAGGATGGCTGTATGTAGCAGCAGTGAGGGAGAAGAATCATGTTATGGTGTAGAGGGTTAAACGTTTTTTTTTGCCCTACTTGATACATCTCAGTATTCAAATAACCCATATTTGTGCAGATCCTGAAACTAAGGAGCTTATTAAGAAAGTTCTTTCTACGGGGCATGTATCTTATGAAGTTTTGTTACCTGTACGTCCCCAATTCTTCTCGAATAGTGTACCAAAAGCAGTCTTGCAATGCCTTTTCAATAACCATGCAAACATCAAACTGTTCTGCAGGTTAGATTTTTAGATATGTGGGAACCAGCTGTCTTGGCGATAAAGAGGGAAGGTTACAGCATTAAGTGTAATGGACAGCGTGGTGTCGTCGTTACAGAGAAATTCCAGCAAGCCATGAGTGTATGGTTTCCAAAACCACTGTCCTTAAAATTTACTCTGTTTGTGTGATACTCAATTTTTTAATATATAAAGACCCGTTCAATACCTTTGCCGATGTACGGAGTATAAATTAGTTGCATGAACTTGTACCAGTAGGTGTGTTGCCTCAAGCTTCCATCATGCTTAAAAGGTGTTCTAACTTCTAAGGTGCATCCCTGTTTTTACGGAAATCTTAGGCGCACCTTGGGGGCCACAAATATTAGAAGCACATTTATTGTGAATGGAAATAGTATTTGTTAACCTTTCTTTATATATTTTGTAATTTATGTTCTGGATTCTCTAGGGTCGTCTGGATTTTGTGCTCCATTCCTTTTTTTAGTATGTATATAGTGATTTAGAACTAATATTGGTACAGTTTTCGCAGATCAATATCCCATATGGACGTCCTACTGAATTTTCAATTGTGTCCTCTGATGGTGCTGAGTACAATCTAAAGCCTGCAGAAAATGCCCCGTGAGTTTCTCATTAATCACTGGCACTATTTGATGCTCGTAGCAGTATATTGCAGTTGTTGTCTTTTGGTGCTTCAATTTGCTACTGAAAGCATGTCAGAATCCTTTCATCTGACTTCCCCTGATTTCAAACTTACAGTTTCCATGACTTAAATCCAGCATTTAGTTCAGCAGTGTGCCCCTAGCAGTCATTTGCTTCTGTGCTTGGTTGAGTGGCATGGCATATGTTAGCCTCGTTACTTTTGCATTTCTTAAAAAGAAAACTTTTGCATTTGTGGTAGTTCTTCTAGAGTCATTGTCTGGGTCATTAAAATGGTATAACACAGATTTACTAATGGAAATTTTGAAAAAAAAAATCCAGATCACGAGATGCCATCGTTCTAATATTAAGGGTGTTCAGAATGAAGGTACAGGGCTGTTTCTCACTGAATTTTCTGCCTTAAAATGCTATTTTGAAATGCATCCATGATGAGTCAGGAATGTGTGTGACTGCAGGCAGTTGAGAAGAGTAAAGGTAGAAGAAAGGGCTTATTCTTCAAGTAGTCTCTACTAGCAGTACAAGTTAGTGGCACGGCAGGTTGTGTGTTTGTATTTTACCTATGTTTCCGCGAGTCTTCTTGTATGTACAAAGGAAGTGTGAGTTGTTTGATGTGCCAGTATCTGTAAAGGTTGCGTCCGATTCAATTCAATTCGATTCAAAGTGACTCGCATAATGGATGAAAAATTAAAAGCTGCACAAGCCGCTACCAGTGAGTTACTTGTTAGTATGGTTAGTAATCTTGATATACCTATGTTTCCGCGAGTCTTCTTGTATGTACAAAGGAAGTGTGAGTTGTTTGATGTGCCAGTATCTGTAAAGGTTGCGTCCGATTCAATTCAATTCGATTCAATTGGCACCGTACCCAATTTTGTCTTCTTGTTGCAAAGTGAGGCATGAATTCAATTTTCAACCTATGCGCGCATCCCGTTTCATTAGGGGTAAGTAACTTGTTACACCATTGGCAGTTGCAACGCTGCTCTGGCAGCGTCTCATCTGCAGGTAGAACTTGATGGGTGCTGCCGTAAAGCATAAGCAATTCAGATTAGATATTCAGCAGAGGTAATCTGGTGCCCTAGCCGTACTACATTCCTAGCAAAGAGGTACTTGATCATTGTGTTGGCTGCGTGCATACATCCAATGATCTAATCAGTCCACTCCAAGCAATTCATTGTCAAGAATGCTAGTTTTATTATCCGTTTACCCATCGGTTGATTTTGGTAGAGGAAATGTGTAGGTTTTTACCACCGTTTTGCTAAAAAAACGCGTGCTCGCTTCTTGTTTTGCGCTTTGGAGTAAAAAACCACTCTGTTGACAGCCAAAATTGGCAGTCACCCGGCCAAACCGGTCTGACCGGTTTGCCGAACCGGTCAGACCGGTTTAAGGCACCGTGGTGATGTTACCACTGTGTTTCCCCCACAAAAGGTGTATTCTACCATGCCATGGGCACCTCCCGCGTCAAATTCTCCATATCCAACATGGGATCAAGGGATGTGGATGCAATGCTTTCCCATGCCACAACCACCTCAAGATTACATGGGCAATGGTCCTAGGTGGTGCGCTTCTGTGTCAACATACTTTTTGGCGACTCCGCTGGAGAAAGATTAATCTGGTTTTAAGACCGATCTAATCTACTCCAAAGATGACGGGATCGATCAGTAATCTTGACAAGAACAACATCATCACCGCGACGATGGAAGAGCTCACGGACGAGGAGCGGAAGCGGTACCTGATTGCTGAGGAGCACTTCATAAATTTACTTTTGATGTTGCCAAGTGTGATCGTGTTTTTGATGAGTTGCTTAAGAATGGTTTTATTAAACTTTCTCATGCAATTCCACCAGCCGATCAATTGAAAAATCACGCATATTGTAAGTGGCATAATTCTTTTTCACATGCGACTAATGATTGCAATGTTTTTCGACGACAGGTACAATCGGCTTTAATGAAGGGGGATTAGTACTAGCTGAGATGCAAGTTGATAAGGCTCCTTTCCCTGTTCATACTCTGAATTTGAATACCAAGGTGCTGATTCAGCCGGAACAAGCCGACGTAGCTAAGGGTAAGAATGTGGTGATTGGAGATCCAAGGCCGGAAAAAGTTGATAATCAATCTCCAGTCAGAAAAGTGATGCTTGGAAAGACTCTGAATGGAAAAGAGTCTCTGAAAATTACTATTAACACATCAAGGCCCGGGGGGCAAGAAAGTTCCTCAGAAGAAAATCGGCCTCGAGATGCCGTTTTTCAGAAGCCTAATGAGTCAGAGAATCATCTCAAGGCTTTATATATGAGGGGGCACATCAACGGGAAGCCAATTTCTCGTATGTTGGTTGATGGTGGAGCCATTGTGAATCTCATGCCATATTCTCTCTATAAGAAGATTGGCGGGAAAGACGAAGAACTGATCAAGACGAACATGACGGTCAGTGGAGTTGGTGGATGTGATCCCATTGGTGCCAAGGGGGTGGCTTCTATGGAGTTGACCGTCGGGAGCAAGACTATTGCTACGGCTTTCTTCGTCTCGGAGGTGCAAGGTAACTTTAGTTTAATTCTTGGTCGTGATTGGATTCATGCAAATCAATGCGTACCGTCTACCTTGCATCAATGCCTTATTCAGTGGATCGGCGCTGAAGTTGAAGTTGTGAATGGTGACACTTCTTCCTTTGTTGCAATGGCCGATTCCGATTCTATTAGTGCTAATGAAAACATCAAGTGTTTGTCGGTATGGATTTGACTGACTATGAGCTTATCAGTTGCACTAAGGATGGTTTTGTTCCTGCTACATTAAAGCCGATGGAGAATCGGTTGAATTACTTGTTGTAATTAATGGAGCAAATGAACCAGCAGGGCGAAACCGGTCAGACCGCTTTCAAGAACCGGTCAGACCGGTTTGGATCTGAACAGTGCTCGACGAGGCAAACCGGTCAGACCGCTTCTGAAAACCGGTCAGACCGGTTTAAGGTGAAACAGTGGCTTCAAGACCGAATTGATCATCATCGGTCGAATACAAGTGGTATGTTTGAAGCTGTTGAAGATCTGGGTGATATGGATAAATTGGGTCAAGGATTTACATCAGCCGACCCTTTAGAAAAAATAGATATTGGTGATGGTACTATTCCTAGGCCAACTTTTGTAAACAAAAATTTATCGGCTGAGTATAAAGCCGAGCTAATAAATTTGTTGAAAGAGTATGTTGACTGTTTTGCTTGGGAATACCGTGAGATGCCTGGTTTAAGTCGTGATTTAGTTGAGCATCGATTACCAATTAAGGCCGGTTTTAGACCTTTTAAGCAATCGGCTAGAAGTTTTAATCCCGCTATTTATGACCGAATAAAAGAAGAAATTAATCGTTTATTAGATGCTGGTTTTATTCGGACTTGTCGTTATGCGGAGTGGATTTCTAATATTGTTCCCGTTGAAAAGAAAGATTCGGGAAAACTTAGAGTTTGCATTGATTTTAGAGACATTAATAAAGCTACTCCAAAAGATTCATATCCTATGCCTATAGCCGATGTTTTGATCAATGAAGCATCTGGACATCGTGTTGTTAGTTTTCTTGATGGTAATGCCGGATATAATCAAATCTTCATGGCCGAAGAGGATATGCACAAAACGGCCTTTCAATGTCCGGGATTTAGATGTGTATAAGAGACAGCGTTCGTTTAGTTTCTGGCCCGAACCGGTAGTTCGTTTCGGTTCCGGCCCGAATCA
>OAMR01000288.1:1146960-1189103 GCA_900205405.1 Echinochloa crus-galli
TGCAATTAGTTTTTGATTTCATCTACATTTAGTACTCCATGCATGTTATGACATTTTAATGTGATTGAGAATCTTCTTTTTGCATAGTAAATTTGGGAGTGGAATTTTGGAACTAAACATGTGATGGTTTTTGCTTTGCCTTCCCGTGCCCTCCGGTTGGTCGCCCATCGAAGAGGAAATATACGAGAGATGCGATCCATGGAAAGCTCAACTTAAGCTACCGGTCTATCGATCATTCCATCCGGTTGTGATCTACTACTCTCTCTACATATCTTCCATATCCTGGAGCTCCTAGCATCTGCCAGTTTCGTGCTGCACTAGTAGACCACTAGTTGTATGTTAGCTAGCTTTTGTGCTTTTGTTCTTCTTACTAGGAATAGTTGGCTTGGGACGTTGGAATGAATCGCATTAGCACGTACTTGTATGGAATGATGTGTGAGAGAAGATGACCTCCCAACGATACACCAGCGTTTAGGAATGCAGTTCAGCAGTTGCACCTAATGCGATCTGGGGTGACAGCTGAAAAGAGCACTCTCCGCTGCCCTTAAATAGGTGTGTACTATTACGTGATGGCTAAGCCGTGTCATCGTCCCGTCCCATTCGCTTGTTGCCGTGTCGTCGCAGCTGATCAAACTCATCGGCGCAGTGTCGTCCCAGATTAAGACACGCGTGACAGCTACATTTACATGTGTGTTCTCTGCTTGTTCTTTGCTTTTTTTACGACAAAAGAGTCAAAGACGTACGCGTGGTTTGGCCGGCGATATTCTTCTTCGAGTGGGGAAAAGAAGAAGGTACCTGGAACTGAAACACTGCCATGCTTCTGTTTGACAAAGTGGCAGTCATCAGAACGAAGCATTACCATGATAAGCAGAACATCAGCGTCGACAGGGAGGGATGAAAGCTCAGTTTGCCGTCCGTTCTTAACCTAAAAGCACATGGTAAAGGCAAGCGGGACGGTGCTTTGTGCCGCCCATTGGACAGGCTCGTCAGTGGACGGTTCAGCAATGGCTTTCTTTAGGTACTGTAGACACGCACGGCCGAGAAGCTCTGCTGCAGCAGGGGAGTTATCACAATTTGATGATGGACAACATTGATGAAGCAACTGACAAGCGATTGAAGGCTTTGAAGGAGATTGAAAAAGACAAGCTTCGGGTTGTTAAAGCTTACAATAAGAAGGTGCGAGGGAAGTATTTTCAGATTGGTGAGCTTGTTTGGAAGACGATCTTGCCTATTGGAACGAAAAGCAACAAGTTCGGGAAGTGGTCACCGAGTTGGGAAGGACCATATAGAGTTGTCAAAGTTATTTTTGGGAATTCTTATATGCTGGAGACATTGCAAGGAGATCATTTGCCTAGAGCTATCAACGGAAGATATTTGAAGAAATTCTATCCAAGTGTTTGGCAAGACGCATGAAGACCAATGGCCGATATATTGTTGATATCGCCCTTAGCATAAATTTTAGCTCCTGAGTTGTAGTTACTTGCAGATGATATGCACAAAACGGCCTTTCAATGTCCAGGATTTATTGGTCTGACAGCCAAAATTGGCAGTCACCCGGCCAAACCGGTCTGACCGGTTACCGGTCAGACCGGTTTAGATCTGTAATTCAAGTAGGTTTAGGATTCCGAGTTTAATCCCATATTGTAACCGACTCATGAGGGGTAAGACTTCCCCGGCCTATAAATATAAAGGCTAGAAGGCCGATTGAGGACTCCAAGCAATTCATCGTCAAGAATGCTAGTTTTGTTATCCATTTACCCATCGGTTGATTTTGGTAGAGGAAATGTGTAAGTTTTTACCACTGTTTTGCTAAAAAAAAACGCGTGCTCGCTTCTTGTTTTGCGCTTTGGAGTAAAAAACAACAAAGCACTTTGCAACTGTGGTTGGGCCTTTTGATCTCTGTGTTAGTGGTTGCAATCCAATCGGCGTGCAGAGCAACTCAATGAGTGAGGGCGCGCCAGCACAGCAGTGGGGCTGGTCTAGTACCTTATCTTGATGGCTTTGGATGACAGGAATCAACATCGGAAGCTAAACTATAAATCGTACGTGACGCCGCTTCCATTTACTGAAGATTAAAGGTTCATGTATGGTCCATACTCAGAATTATTGTTATTATGTAGATTCGCTACTAAACTCATCAGAGCTAGTAGTTCTGCCTAAACAAACAACTAAAAAACTTTGGTTAGGAAAAACGAGGAGAACATGGATGCTTTTCAAATTCTTCCTCCCTCCAACTCACGAGTAATTCATGTTTTGGGCATCAATACATTCTGCATTAAAGCACAATTTCATTAAACTACATTTTGAGAGAAATCTACCTGTATCATTTTTCAAACCCAAACGCACAAAATGAACTCATAACCAGAGTTTTAAATGGCTAACTCAAGACAAGCTCAAACGGTCACTTATTTTTGAGAAGGGGGGTAACCCTGTTCCAATAAGGGCATGGATATGAGAAAACACATCAAGTCGAATTTGTTTGAGTTCCTATTGAACTCCATTTACGATAAATGCGATTTGTATATGCCATCGAGACACTGACAAAATAAATTTCTACAAATTAGTGTTTCCATTCACGAGAGATCTATTTCTACGCCATGTATTACACTCCCTCTGATCCAATCCAACGTTACAAATGTTTCTGCCTTCTCACTGCACAAATTTCCCGATGTACTCTAATGACAGAAATTCACAAAGCTTGGCTAAACACCTATAAAATCCTAAATTAAGCTTTACATTAAAGGAAACAGCTGGTGACCCGTGCAGCAAGACTTTTGTTTTAGCAACGTACAGGAGTGTGCACGTAGCTAAGATAAGATGGATTGGATCACACCCATCCCGTGAGAGAAATTCTATTGTATGTGATCTCTTGCAGGAGGAGAAGAGATAATAACTGGCACTGTCATTATTTTGGTTTTGGTCCATCCATCCCAACACCCACACATGCAACCCCACACCGAGTGGAGGGAGGGAGAGTGGAGACTGGAGAAGACAGACAGAGGAGAAGAGAAACAGGTCAGAGGTCACACAGCACAGGCAGGCACTGGTCCAAGCCCAACGACCGCCCGACCGACGGACCGACCGGCCCCCCTCCCCTCGCCCGCGGAACGCAAGAGAAGAGAAGAGCAGCAACAGGGAATCATCGTCTCCGCCAACCCCTCCCACTGACCGCTGCTGCCACTCCCACCCCCGTTCCACTTGGCTTGGATGCCTTCTGCAATCCCTCTCGTCACTGGCAATCTGGCATCTTTCCCCTTCCCCTTCCCTTGGATTGGTAGATAGATAAGATAGATTCGCTTGCTTGCTCGCTCGCTCGCGAAAAGATGCTGGGAGTGGAATTGGATTTCTGCCATGAATGGAAATGAAATGAATTCTCCACCTGCGCAGTAGTCTCCTCCTCCTATCTAGCTGTTCGTCTTCCTCGGGAGAGGAGAGGAGAAGGGGGAGAAAGAGAAAGAGGGATTTTTCTAACTCGTTCCACCTCGCCGTCGAATTCTTGCGTCGTCGTCTTCCCGCTTTGCTTTGCTTGCTGTTGGTTCCACTTGTTGCACACCGTGCAATTCAATTCGATTTCTTTCGGTGGCGTCCAGAAGAGTCAAGTCCGCCTCGTCAAAGCAAGCAGACCTGCTTTTCTCTCCCCTCACCTGCCATCGGAGTCAAGCAAAGCTCCCATTTTTCATTCGCCGCACGCCCGCATCGGATTGGGCTTCCTTGCAGCAGCAGCCATGTCCGACACCACCACCGCGGCGGCGACGCAGCCCAAGCCCAGCAACCACTTCCCCAAAGCCTCCTGATTCATGGCCGCCTCCGCCCCATCCCCGGCGCCCGCGTCCTCGCGGTCGCGGGCCGCGCGGCCCACCGCCACCCGCCGCCGTCTGCCCCGCCGACGCCCTCGCTCTCTCCGCCAAGAGCGCGCCCGCCGGAGTCCCCGGCCCCCGCATCACCTCCTGCCACCGCTCCGCCGCCCGTGCTGGTGCCATCGGCACCGGCTAGCCATCACCACAGACCCCCATTGCCTACGCCTGCCACCGCAGCTGACCCCGCCCGCCAAAGCACGACCAAGAACTCAGGTTCCAGCAGGCCGTCGAACCAAGCTCCGCCGCCCGGGGGCTCGCCCACCCCCCTTGGCGTCGTCGTAGCCATCGCCACGGTGGTTGGCGTTATTGTGCTTAGCCTCATAGTCGCTGCAGTTTGGATCACCAACAGGCGCAAGAGGAAGCAAAGGGATGGTTACAGAGCTGGTTTCATGTCGCCTACCTCGCCTTTTTCTTCGCAGCAACCTTCAAGTAATTTCTTTCTGCGTTTCGTTTGACACACTATGCAGCTCTGCCGACAGTAACACCGCCACTAATATCTATCTTCCCACTTTCTTCAGGCGGCTCGGCAAATGTAGGCTCGTCAATTGATCCTTCTGTCCACACCAACTACAGTGCCGGGAGCCCGAGGCTGAAACAATGCTTGTCCGATATCAGCATGGGCAACTCCAGGTTCTTCTCATACGAGGAACTGTATCAGATCACTGAAGGTTTCTCATCGCAGAAGTTGCTAGGGGAGGGAGGCTTTGGGTCGGTGTACAAGGGCTGCCTGCCAGATGGTAAAGATGTCGCCATTAAACGGCTAAGGGATGGTGGCGGACAAGGGGAACGTGAGTTCCAGGCAGAAGTGGAGATAATTAGTCGCGTGCATCACCGCCATCTGGTTTCTCTTGTGGGATATTGCATTTCCAATTACCAAAGATTACTTGTATATGACTTTGTGCCTAATAACACTCTACACTACCATCTTCACGGTATGTTTTAGCCTTTTTCTACATTTTCTCAAGAGCATTTCCATCTTCTTCCAGTAAAAGCTGAATTGATCTTGCAACCACAGGACATGGAATGCCTGTGTTAGAATGGTCCACCAGGATTAAAATTGCTGCCGGTGCTGCTCGAGGAATTGCTTACCTACATGAAGATTGTACTGTTCTTTCTTACTTGTTGTCTTCTTTGCAATATTCATTTCCATCTATTTTTGTGTGTTAATTCTTAAATGCTTTTATTTTTTATCCTTCTGCAGGCCATCCAAGGATAATTCATCGAGACATCAAGTCCTCAAACATTTTGTTGGATAACAACTTTGAGGCAAAGGTAACTACATTCCCTAAATGATCCTGATATTTTCCGCTCAATATAATAACTATATTTAATTTGCTTATTGAATTGAATGCTATCCATGAATTTACAGGTGGCTGATTTTGGTCTTGCGAGGTTGGCTTTGGATGCTGTAACACATGTAACAACCCGTGTTATGGGCACATTTGGGTGAGTGGAGTGATGTCATATTTCAAAAGGACATAATTACATGACAACCATACATAATTCATGGCTGGATTTTTTTGTCTTTCAGGTACATGGCTCCCGAGTATGCATCAAGTGGCAAATTGACTGAGAGATCAGACACATTCTCTTTTGGTGTAGTTCTCTTAGAGCTTATTACTGGTCGAAAACCTGTTGATGCATCAAGACCGCTGGGTGATGAGAGCCTTGTCGAGTGGGTGAGTCTTACCAATTGCTTAAAGCCTGGCATTTTTTTGGTGATGAGACCACTTTGATTTGTATTCTAGATCACTTTGGTAGTATGTTCAATATTGGAGTGATGAATGATATATAACCATAGGCATTATCTTGATGATAGAGAATCAGATCATGATGTCTGAAACATAGAGTAGCTCCAGCTTGTTAATATTTGAAGAATTACTGCACAACAAATATGCTGCATGCTTGCACCATTAATGTTTCTTTACAATTTATGACTGGTTGGTTCCTGTTTCCCAATTGTTTGCAGGCTAGGCCGTTGCTTTCTCGCGCTCTTGATACAGGCGATTTGGAAGGGTTGGTTGACCCCAGGCTTGAGAATAAGTTGAATGAGGCGGAGATGTTCCGTATGATCGAGTCTGCTGCAGCCTGCATTCGGCACTCGGCATCAAGGAGGCCCAAAATGAGCCAGGTACTTAAAAAGCAATTGTGTGATTTTCATGTTCGTTCATTCATGAACCAAATATGACCTTTTTCTCTTTCCGAATTTGGTTCAGGTGGTGCGAGTTCTTGAAAGCTTAGCGGACATTGACCTAACAAATGGTGTTCAGCCCGGGCAAAGCCAGCTCTTCAACGTGGCCAACACGGCGGAGATAAGGATGTTCCGGCGTATGGTGGCCGGCGCGCAAGATGACAGCTCCGACTTGACCCAATACGATTGGAGCAGAGGCACTGACGCCACCCCGAGTTCCAGGATCTTGTGACAGATGGCCGCCAAAGCTTTCTGACTCTGTCCGTAGTAGCTCTTCAGTTAACGACTAGCGAATTCAGGTGGCTGTGTCGGGTGAAAGCGGTTCCCTGACCAACCTTATTATTCTCTAGAAAATCAAAGTGATCTGTTGTGTGTAGATTACACGGGTGAGATAGCGTTTGTTTCTATGGCCTTGTTTAGATGCAAACTTGGGAGGGTGAATTTGGGAGGTAGATGTCACTTCGTAATCATTGCGATTGCGATACTGTAGCATTTTGTTTGTATGTGCGAAAAATTGTCCAAAAATTGATTAATTAGACTCAAAATGTTCGTCTTGCATAGTACAACAAAACTGTGCAATTAGTTTTTGATTTTATCTATATTTAGTACTTCATACATGTTATAACATTTTGATGTGATGGAGAATCTTCTTTTTGCATAGTGTATTTGGGAGTTGCTTTTGGGGAACTTTTTGGAACTAAACAAGGCCTATATGAAGAGATTGATTGATCAAAGTCTGTGCAGATTTTTTAGACACTGAATGAAAGACTAGAAAGCAATGTTGGGTAGAGAAACGCACGGCAGGGAGACCTCTTTTTTCAACCTGTTTAGTTGTATGTTTCTGTAGATTAGACAAGGACGTTATTGGGGTCTGTTCTTTTCCGAGTCTGTCTGAAACTCTGAACCAAAGATGAGAATGTTCCCGCTGATGGCGCCGCGGCTCCCGTTAACTCCTGACTCGCCTAACCTATGCGAGGCATGCGTAAACCGAAGATGAGAGTGTTCGTTCGCTTTGTTTTTTTATATATGAATGATGTCTCTTTCCTGGTGTTCTCTCGTTCTAGAATCACAACAACTGCACAAGTCAAGTCAGAGAAGTAACCGAGGAAAAATGGACGGGAAGAAACACGGGAAAATGCCACCTGAATTCAGGTCCCACGAGAGTATACACCAGATTTGACCATGCCATCAGGGTTCAGGGCGCTCAGAGTCAAATTAAGGGAGCGTGTAGGCAGCTTTCCGGT
Source organism: Echinochloa crus-galli (assembly GCA_900205405.1). Classification (NCBI taxonomy): domain Eukaryota; kingdom Viridiplantae; phylum Streptophyta; class Magnoliopsida; order Poales; family Poaceae; genus Echinochloa; species Echinochloa crus-galli. The sequence continues at coordinate 1,154,253 of OAMR01000288.1, forward strand.
CCACCCCATCCGTTCATTCCAGTTTGCCTCGTGATTCATGTGATTCTTTTCTAGTGATATTTATTTTATCTTCTTGAAAGCGACTCTGTTGTTCATTTGTGTGAATAGCCATGCATCTGCCTTGTCCTTTCTTCTTTCCTTTGCGACAATTCAATTTTCTTTTCTTTACTTTGGAAGAGAATTGCTCTGTCCAACAGATTCTGTGCTCTGGTGGAATTTAGAGTTTTAAGTACTGATGAGTGAATTGTTCACCTTTTCTCAACCGCCAGACACAGGCCGCAAAGAGATTACAGAAATTCGACTCATACACCAACCAATTCATGAATGAATGCAGGGGTTAAAAGAAGAAGAAGCTTTATTTCATATATACCGTGATGTGTATTATTGTTGTTAAGAACAAAAGGAAATGAACAAAAATTCATCATCCCCAAATTCTAACCAGGGGGAAATGAAAGAATGAAACTAACTTTATCCCTTCCTCCATCCGAATGTACATCATCTATCCAATCCTACCTGATCCAAAAAACCTGGCTCCTACTGGACACATGGACACTCCCATCCTCATCTACACTTGCCGAGTCGACCCTCGCTAGCTAAGCTACTCTTTCTAGCACCTGTATTTAGCTCCAAATTCAGCTGCTTAATTTTCCTCCTGTATTTACTGTACATAGCAGTAATCATGTAACTTATGTATATATATATTTAGTATCCGTGGATCACGACGACACCGGTGGCTGGGGCGAATCCGCGTGGTGAACCTGCGTGCCATTGACGCGGCGGAGCACGGCGGCGTCGCGGCGCGCCGACACGCCGACGCCGGTGGAGCGCACGGAGAACTGGCGCAGGGCGTGCCCGAACTCGGCGACGGCGCTGGTCTCCGGGTCCGGGTGCGCCCGCTCCCTGTGGCGCAGCCACTGGATCTGGTTGTGGTAGTCCGGAAAGAACCATGACTTGACGACGGCGAAGGCGAAGTAGGGGACGAGCGCGGCGGCGGAGACCAGCAGGGTGACCACCCAGTAGGCCGGCGCGCCGGCGAGCGCGTCGGCGAACACCATGTAGTAGGTGGTGGAGAAGGACGGCGTGATGGCGCCGTAGGCGGCGAGGAAGACGTACCACAAGGCGATGCCGGCGCCGATGCAGGCGTGCTGCACCAGGGTGAAGTAGCTCACCGTCAGCGCCATCTGGAGGTTCACGGCCCAGACGATGCACGTGTACACGGTGGCGCCGAGGGTGGCCTGGTCGATCGGCTCGCCGCTGCGGCGGAACGCCTGGTGCTGCAGCGACGCGCTCGTGAGGAAGAAGATGATGGCGGCGCTGGGAACTTTTCCAGTGCCGTTTTTGACAAGCCTAGTCACCTGCATCGCCAATAAAAGTGTCAGTTTAGAACGGGAGTACTTTTCAAACAAAAAGAGAACAAAGGAAGGTTTGATATGACATTGAGCTTACAAGAGCTTTCTGCTTGGGTGAAGAACGGCAGCAAATGACCGATCCACAACCAATTGCAAGATCAAGGAACATGTCCTTTGTGTCATCCTCCAGCGCATATGTAAGTGACTTCCCGTCGATAATCAAGGCAAATGTTTCACCAGAAGATGCATTTACAAGTTTCTTTCCCTCATTTATTTGCCGGACCACACAATCCTTTGATGCCTGTAACATAGCAGAGTAGATTGACTGATTATTATCCAAAAAATATTCCACAATAAAAAGGAATAAAAACAAAAACGAATTTGTATTTCACACATAGTATGAAATGAAAATAAAATATGCAGCATCGTCAGAGGCAGGCATAGTTCTGGTGTTTCTTTTGTAAAAAGACGCATCTGTGTGCTACGTAAAACCTTACTACTTATAATCAGTGGTACTTTCCCTACCTTGGTTGTGGCAGCCTTGTCACTGCCTTTCTCCAATGCAATGATATCTGCTGTCTCCAGAGTAATGGTTATTTGCTTCATTCCTTGTCGTAATAGACTGCAGGCATATCTGTGGGAAAAAAAAGTATCGTATTTTAAGTTCTTGAAATTACTATGTATTTTCGTCAGTACCAAAACCGTCAGATGTGATGGCATGCATACCCAATGTTGATGGCGGTCTCCATCTTGTCACCTGTTAGCACCCATATCTTGATGCCAGCTTGAGCAAGTTTATCAACACATTCAGGCACCTAGACGAGGGAAGAAATATGAGCAAACTGAAGAGAATTAACATTTTTCACAGATCACCACATGAAAGAAGATTTTCTCACCCCCTTTTGTAGTTTATCCTCAACAGCGGTAGCACCAAGAAGGATAAGGTCCTTCTCCAGCAAATCTGCAGCCTCTTCGATCTTTTCATCTCTATCGTTGCTGATAGAATTCTTAGCCGCTGTGAACTTCCTGTCAAAATATGCATATTCGTCCTCCTTCAGCTCACGGTATGCGAGAACTAGTGTCCTCAAACCGGCATCAGCGTATTCATTTATGTGCTGCTGGGTCACTTCTCTATACGCACTCTCAGAACTTGATAGCCTTTCATACATTACACTGCATATATATCGAGATGAAGTCAAGAGAGAGCCATTGTATAAGTAAGAAAATCAGAGGTTAATGCATCATGCTATCAGATTGCAGTACCAAACAGAGAACAAAACATACCTGTCAGCACCTTTACTTAACAGAAATGTTCTCCCCTCCTCATTCTTAACTATTACCGACATCCGCTTCCGAGCACTGTTGAACTCAAGTACATTCAGGATCCTATATGATCTGCCAAACAATTTTTTAAAAAAATACAAAATCATCAGGCTACTCATGTCTTTAATGATGACAGCAAGGAAAAGAAAACAAATTCCGAGCTCATACCTGTCAACTTGTTTTCCGGACTCGGGATCTAACTCGTGCAGATAAACATCTGTCTGAGTCCGTTTGTAAAACGTGAACCCGAGTTCCCGTGCCGCAACAACAAAGGCTGCCTCATCGGGGGACTCTGCTTCGTAAGAGATTTTCCCCGATTCTTCGTCAACTTCAGGTATGCACGTGTGACAGACTGCCAACAACCGGAAGAACATCCCGATGACTTCAGAGTGGGGTTGGTTAACCCAGTTACCCTCCATGACACGCTCATCGCTGAAATTAAATCCTTTGACCTTAACCTTCCCCTCAGGCTGAAAATACTGATTGCCATTTTCCATGTCGGCGATCAATGGGGATCCTTTCCTCTTGGCCATTGCCCTCTCGACCTCAGTGACACCACGGCCATACGCGGTTCCTGCGATCGAGCACTTGATGAACTCCATGGAGTTGCATGTCAAGGTCCCTGTTTTATCGGTGAGGATGGTGTCGACCTGACCCAGCTCCTCGTTCAAGTTGGACGTCCTGGCGTGAGCCGGCGTGTCTGACTCCTCGTGGTACATGTGGATGTCCCGGTTGATGAACAGCGCCTGCAGGAGCTTGATGATCTCGATGGAGATGTAGAGGGAGATCGGGATGAAATACCCGTAGAGCATCATGGCCGTAAGGAAATGGAGCACCGCCGCCACCGCCGCCTTGTTGGGATCAAAGTAGATTTCGGTGTCGTCAGGCCTGAGGTACCACCTCTTCATCCTGCCGTCTTCCATGTCGTCCTTGGTGGCGATGCCGAAGAAGACGGAGCCGACGACCGAGAGCACGACGAGCGATGACAGCAGGAAGTAGATGATCCGGTCCATCTTCCTCTCGATGTTGCTCCTCTTGGACGGGGCCTTCATGGCGTTCTGCATGACCTTGGTGTCGTGGCCGGTGAAGACGGCGACCTCGGACACGAAGTCGGTGTTGCGGAGCTTGGAGTCCCTGAGCAGCAGCTGCTGCGGCGAGAGAGGGTGCTGCTGCCGCTGCTGCTGGTGGTCCTGGCCATGGCCGTCGCCGCCGTCGATCTCGATGTTGCCGACGAAGGAGTAGAGGTGCGCGTTGGGGTCCTCGCACCTGATGACGGCGCCGAAGCCGGCGAAGCTGGCGTCGTCGGTGAGGAAGGCGGAGGTGGCCTCGAGGGACTGCTTGAGCTTGAGGTTGGTCTCGCCGTCGAGGTTCATGGTCTCGACGTAGCAGACGGCGTCCTCGTAGCTGGAGGAGAGCAGGACGAGGTCGGCGGGGAAGAACTCGTCCTTGTCGACCCTGACGACGTCGCCGACGCGGACGTCCTTCCATTTCGCGTCGCGGAAGGCGCCGTCGCGGAACACCCTCGTGCCCCTGTTGTTCACCTCCGTGTCCTGCAACCAAGAAAAGAAATGGATTGTTCATCCGCTGTGAGTTGTTCGTTACTGTTTTTATTTACTGCTGGTTTGTTTGTTCGTGTTTGAATTGAATTGAAGTCTGAAGAGGAGAAGAGATCGATGGGGTAGGTAGGTGGTGGTAGATTGGATGGAGGGATAGGGAGTTACTGTAATTAGTTACTCCTAATTACCTGCTGCTTGCGGCGCCAGTCCTCGACGGCCTCCTTGAGCATGGTGGCGACGATGAAGAAGACGAGGGGGGCGATGGCGGAGGAGGAGCTGTAGGCGGCGAGGGGGCTGTAGGCGATGCCGGCGGAGAGGAGGAAGTAGACGTTGGCGACGCGGCGGAACTGCTCGAAGAGGGACTTGGGGAGGAAGGTGAGGAGGTTGTACTTGGTGGTGGAGATGGAGTTGCTGGACCCGGCGAGGAGGAGCAGCTGCTGCTGGTGCTCCTGCTCCGCGGCGGCGGACTGCTGCAGGCGGAGCGCGGCGGCGCCGGCGTTGACCACCCGCGAGAAGCCCGGGCCGCCGATCCTGGCGGCGGAGCCAGCTTCGTCGTCGGCGACGCTGGGCCGGCGGGCGCACGCCGCGAAGCTGTAGAGCTTGCTGAGGCGCAGCTTGCTCCGCCGCCGCCGCTGCTGCCTGTCGGTGTTCGGGTCCTCGGCCCCTTGGTCCCCGGCCATTGCGCCCAGCTGTATCTGTATCTGGTTGCGCCCGCGCGCGGCAGCAATGAGCTAGTGGAACGAAATGAATGAACCGAATGAACAAGAAGAAGAAGCTTGCAAGGCTGCCGGCTGGCGCTCTGGCTGGAATTAATGGCGTAGTTTGCTATGCTAAGCAAGATTGGGAAGCCGGCCGGCGGCGGCAGAGCTTTATACTAATACTAGTACTAGTGCTAAGAGCAACTAAGAAGAACAAGGATTGGCTGAAGAATGGAATGAAATGAACAAGGGGCCAGCTAAAGCCAAACGGAAATCACCAATTTATCTATGTCCTATGGAATATACGCCGGGCCGGCCTGAGGTTTGCTTGCTTGGTCCGTGGAAAGCTCCGCGCGGAAGCCAAGAAAAGAAATGGAGGGAGCTCCAGCCGCGTCGGGGTTGGGTGGGATGGCAAGCCAGGGGAGACTGGATCAAATCAAATCAAGGGAGGCGAGGCAGGAGGCAGGAGGCCCGGCCGGCTAGCTTGGTCTGCTCCGCCTCGGCGTCTGGTCCGAGGTGTCCGTGTGTGTATGGTGGTGGTGCAGCTGGCTGTGGAGGGAGAGAGAAGGGAAGAGAGGCAGGTGGATTTGGAACGGAACGGAATGGAATCCATCTCGTGCTCGTTCCGTCAGCCAGTCGTCGCCGTGGAGCCCGGGGTTCGCTCGCATTCTATATGCATGGTTGACTTCTCCTTTTCCCTCTCTCTCTCTCTCTCTCTCTCTCTCCTGGGTGCCCTCCTCCAGCTCCTTGCCAAGAAATTCCTCGTCTTCGTCATGACTGACTGATGCGACGGCTCTCTATCTCACTCTCTTTCGGCCTCTCCTTCTAGATGATGGTCTCGTCTAAATAAACGGGTTAACCATGGTTAATTACCATTTGATTTGAACAGCAAAAGTAACCATAGGGAGAACAGAAGATGGAAGTAGACCATGGTTCTCGACTCGGGAGTCAGGAGAGAGCGTCGTCGTCAAGCGTGGCGACCGCTGCAAGCTCTAGACGCGTCACTTTGCGTCAACAGGCTCTCTCTTTCTCTATTTTGAGTCAAATTCCATTACGTGTAGGAGATTACCATCTAATTCTGTTTCCCAGGGTACATAATCCACAGGCAATCCATTAGAACCTTCCCTCGCATTTCGTCTTTCACACATATATATCACCGCCTCCGTTTGATCTAATACATGTCGTTTCCCACGGCCACTTTGTGTTAATTAGCATAAGTTTCCAACCACCGGTGCCAAACAAACAAACAAAAAATGGAGCATGCTACTACTTGTAGTAATTCCTCCTCAATCAGTGCTTTGGAGTAGTTTGCATTCCTGTACTGTACGCGACTAGTGTATACGCTTCTAGAACGAAAGGGAAAAAATAAAGAAAAAAACAAAGAGGAAGGAAAGTCTGCCTGCTTATACAGACTTTATCTTGCCAGACGTACGTACGTCCGGCGTAGAAATGTACACGCCAAAGTTTTGAACCAGGCCTTCACTACTAATCAACACGTACGCGAAACAAAAGGTCTCATATACACACGTGGAATATATAGTCAGGTGTCAGCCTGCACATGTGATTCCATTGATTTATTCGTTCCTAATAATATACAGTTTCCTTTTCAGAAAATAACACGGGAAAGAGTTTACTGCTGGGAGAACATAATGGCCAGACTTGTTCACGGATTGAATCTAGAGTTTCTGTTTCACAAGTGCTTCTCTCCTCGGATTTGGAGCTGCATAGCAGATACATTCACATGGCCCATGTCGGAGCCTTTCTTCAGTCTATAATCGGCTAACCGCTGTCTTTTTTTAAAAAAAAAATAAAATGTTTTCTACAATACCATGCAAATTCTTCAACTGAAGCAATCCCGTACAAACGTGTATTGATCTGCCCTCGCTGATTATGCCTTAAGATTCCTTCTTCTTCTTTTTTTTTTGCCTTTATTGCAGCTTCTAGAAGGTTCGTGTCTAATACTCTCCTTTTTGTTTCAAAACATAAAATGCTTTAGTTTTATTCTACTCCAGACTTTGTTAATTTTGACTAAATTGATGATACTAATATAATGTTGTATATCAGTTTTTTCTATAAATTTGATTAAAGTTAGCTAGAGAAGTTTGACTTAGAACTAAAACGTCTTAAATTTCAGGAAGGATGCATGGAGTTTTTCTCTGCTTCTTTCCATTCTCACTGGAATGAGAATCATATCAAAACCGTTATTGACAGAATCCTAAGTCTGTCATTTTTGCTAGCATTGCACAAGATCAAAAGGTGTACTAGTCAATAGCTTTCCTTTCTATCCAACCCGTTGCTTAAACATCTAGAACCAATATAATATACAAGTCTTGTTTCGAGATTGGCCACAGAAGATAGCCTCCGATCACGTGGGTATTAATTGTAGGAAATTCATGCCAACAGTTCAATTCAATTCGCACAGCAAGTGTGATTAAATTACGAGCAAGTTTTTTTTTTATTATTAGATCAAATAATGCTCAAAATATATGTGCTTCATGTGATTCCATCTAGCTGACTGAGCCCAGCAGCCCGAGCGCAGATAAGAATTTCGACAAAAAAACTAAGGTCAAACAGGATGCAATCAGCACAAGCAAATACGGTGTCATCGACTAATCAACACTGCTAATAACACTTTTATATCATTATAGTACTAATCAGTAGAGGTCTAGAGGATCCAGTGATGAATGGCTGCTGGCATATCAGATTTGTATGGATGAACTACGAGTACGGCCACATGGAGGAGCTGAGCACGGTGGTTGAATATATACCAGATTTCAGTTTCAGCTTTGCCTTGCCCTGCATAAGCGCTGACGAAACATGTACATCTGCGTCGTCGTCACAGACGTATGAGATTTCAAGTTTTTTTTTGTATTACTATTATGTTCTACGCCTGGGTAGTGGCGCCTAGCTTGTTCCTCTGTCTAGTGATTGATCCGGGTTTAAAAAAATCATCAACGATGCCGAGTACCATTTTTTAAAAATTCTCAATGTAGGACAAGGGAGAAAAAGTCAAAGTGTTTGAGTCAGCAATTGGGTTAGTTGGACTCCCTCCTCCCAAATGGCACCAAGCAGCCACAATTGATGGGTTCTGCCAGAGTTTGACCTGTAAACTAGACCGAATTTCGAAAAGAAAATTCTTTCAACCTTTTCCAAGGCTAGCATCAATACAAGGTACGTCGCGTTTTTTTATTTAAGACTCAAGATCATGTGCTCTCTTCATTCTCTTAACGGATCAGCCAAAACTTTGCTCGCCAATCGCCATCAAATCCAGAAGTCGATAGCATTTGACAAACGAAAAATGCTACCAGCAGATGCAGAATTGTCGAGAAACATACTTTCATGCCGCTACATACATTTCTAGCAATTTTTACAAAACAAAAGTTACTCAAATGACTGAATACATTCAGGCGTATAACATACATGTGTCAATCTGGAGCTCTCAAACTGCTACCCCTACTCATGTTTAGCTAAAATGGTACTATTATTAGTAGTAGAGCACTAACTGAATTATGGCACAATGCATGATCCAGTTAGGGCATAACTATGATAAAGGACGCACCGTGTACGATAATAAGAGACTGGAGTCTGGAACTGAGGCCAACCAAACTATTTTAATATATACACAAGATCAACTTGGGAACACACACAACCACCAACTATTTGTTGATGTCTATGCAAGCTGCATGTCAACTTATGCACATGGTACAACAGCAGGAACAGCCAGGTCTAAACTGATTCACATGAGGCGCAAATGAAGATTTGTTCTCATCATTGCTCCACCGCAGCAGCCACATAGGCCAAGATTAATTGGAATACGCCTTTTCAGTTGCATATATTGTTAATTAGTACAACATATGTGCCCCACAACAGAATATCCGCCTAAAACGTTCCAGAAAAAAAAAGAATAATTACCTAAAACCATATATAGGGATTGATTAATATGGTCTAGCTAGCACTGATTACGCACCTAGATAGAGACGAACATAATCCGAAACAAACAAAAGATTAGCAAAAAATTATCTCACCACATATACAGCCATAATATCATTCATGGAGTTCTGTAGTTTTAGTAGACTTGTCAATGCCATGTAGCAGCCTTTAAAGTCATATATGCATAACCAGGAGAGAAGACAGAAATTGGTGTTCGCCTCTGTAGGAATTGCAAGCAGTAAATTGCTGTTAGATATGGCATTAGGGTAAATGGTTATTCCCAAAGAAAAAAGAAAATTAATTGCAAGCAGGTAAAAGATAAGAAAAGATGCAATCAAAAGAGATACAACTAGTACATATTTAAACGACACATTAGTGCACAGATATTGTTCCATTTAACAAATAGAATTAACTACAAAATGCCAAATGCTATACATGATAAAAGGCACGCTCAAGGTAAAGGAGGAATTCCAAGACTGGCAGGCAGGCAAGTAAAATTTAATTCTCTCTTTAATAAAGATATGGAGATCTCCTGCGTGTTTCGAAAAGAAAGTAAAAAATGTAATTTGACGCATTTGCATATACATTAGCTTATTTGCCATTCTGATGGCCAACGGTCCACAGTTCAGCAATCGAGCAGCTGATGATATGGTATGCTTGCCGTGGGGAAGGGTATGGGCCACCCATATCGATGCCTGCAAATTGTCCATAGCCACCTGGCCTTAGTTGGCCAATCCCCAATTGAAATGGATAATCCCCAATGTGTTACGAATACCCAACGAATGCCAGGCACAATGCACAAAGGAGCTTGAGCCACTCCACCTGATCCTGACATACAAAGCGTCAGCCTCTCGGCTTTGGCAAGCCACATGCGTACATGGTGAGGACGGCGACCTCCATGGTGACAATGCAGGTGGTGAGATGTTTCCGGCAAAGCTCCTCCGTCCACGCGGTGCAGCAGTGACGTAGTGCCTGGTGGAGCTCTTTGATGTGGAGTGACTCCCATTTCCCATCCCTAAGAGCAGCTAGTGGGAGAGTGATGCATCTCTTTAGAGCAGCTACCGGGAGAGAGATGATCCTCCCAGTAGAGAGAGGATTTATTTTATAGAGAAAGGGGGGGGGTGATCAGGTAGAGTGACTAATTCCGCAGAAAAATCATTAAATAAGAGATGATTGAGTGACTTCGCATTTTAATCACTTTTGAATGGATAATGGGTATTCAACAGATAATGTGGGTATTACCATAGCAATACCATATCTAAATGGTCTTTGTTTTTTTTCTACCCATACCCTCCCCTACTACCTTGGGTGTGGATTTGAATGTGGAGACTGGATGCCCAGCGGCAGGTATAGCTGATGAATGCCAAAAATGGCAGTGCAATCTAGCTTGCAAAACAACTCATGAGTTCCGATGAGATAATGAGCCAACAATGAACCTTAAAATGGCCCAGGAAACTTGGGATGGTGCACGCACTGGAACTGTGTTGTTATGGGACCATTTTTTGGCGTGGCTCCTATTTCAAACCAATTCTAAAAGGTTTATGGAAGTGAAGGACTAGTACATCTGAAGCGGGACTATCCCACAACAGGAAATTAGTGTCCATCTTTGGCTACATATCGTTTTGTATCTCCACATATGTTGATATGCACCGCTTCTAAGCCAAATAACTCCTGCACTGACCATGCAAGGTTGTACCCGCGTGGTTTTCTCGATCAGAGCAACAGAAAATTTGATTATCGATCAGAACTGAAAACGAATGGTTTGATGCAAATTGTCAGAGTACTGATACACGGTGAAGATGGATCTGAAAAGCGACATCTACACCGACGATATGGTGCCGACAGGGTTGATCTTGATCATGTGGAAGCAGGTCGTGGAGGCACAGCTCAGGGAGTAGCAGGACATTGTGAGGTGGGTGCGGAACAATTTCTGGAGCAAAAATAAAATGACAATGTGCATCTCGACTGTAATATGTGTAGCCTGAACATACAAGTTGATCTATCCTCTCTGTTTGCATTGCCATGCAAACAAAAGTAGAAAATGGTTGATCCACAATCAACAACCTTAGCTTTTGCTTTAAATGAGCTAGATTCTTGGACTAGTTGCTTGTGCTGGACATGGATGATGGTCAGTGCCTCGTTGTTTTTAAAATTTTCTTCAGTTTAGCCAGGGCACCCCGTGCAATGGAAAGTTTAGGGAAGTCCATTTTCTTGGCTGGCAAATTCCAGTTGATAGAAACAAAGAGGTCCGAAATCATGAAATTAGTTAGTTGTTTTTCATGTGATACTAGTTTTCCTGCTCAACCATGGCCATGGTTAGCTGTGTAATGTTTCATGTCTTGGTTCATTCATGTCTCTGAAAGTCTGAACATTAGAATGCTATTATTCGATAATCATAGCATATTTGGCATACACCATTTAATAATCGTCTAATTTCCTACTGAGCACTGCTGATGATGTATATCTTTCGGGATGAGTTTGTGAGTTTGCGTCTGAGAGAGATAACCATTGACTACAGCAAATCCATCAACAGAGGCTACTTAACTACCCAATCACATAGACATATCATCTTATACCTAGAATCTGATGATAGATTCATTATTCCTATGTATCTTGCAGCCAACTGAGATTTTTGGAGGATATTTAGATAAAGATAGGTCTGGCCTGAAAAATTACACCCAACCTAGAAGGAACAAATTCACATGGATGCCTAGTGAGAAAAAGCTTGCAAAACTCTTGTCACCAATTGATGTAAGTAACCCACACCATGTAAACCCCATTCTAATGTCAATTCATAGTGGGTGTGTTTATCAAGGCCTTCTAGGCCAGCATGTAAATCTGTTCGCGAATTTGAAAGTATGGTTCTAGCTCGTTGGGAGCATGAATAGGGTGGAGAAGGGTTAGTGTAGTATTTGCCATGACTAAAATTTTCACATGACTATGATTTCAATGAACTTAAAAAGAAATTCAGTAAAAGCAATGGTGAAAAACATGAATTAGAGACTCCCCAAAAATTCAAGTAAAAAATAACATGGGTAGTACTTATTTTAGTTGCTTGAATTTTCTATGCCCGTGGCAATGCCCGGGCATTTAACTAGTGAAAACTCTTAAGATTGAAATATAGATCTTGTTCTAAAAGTCCCCTCAAAACCGACAAACTTACCAAATAATCACCCATGCATACTAAATACCTAAGCTAGAGAATTAGGGCATGTTTCATAGAGATACATTGATGCCCAGACATTTGGTTCGTAGCCACAAGTTGCCTGTCTAATTTTTTTTAAAAAAAATGGTTCATAACCACAACTATAGCAAGATTCGTTTCATGCCACAAGATCCTGTGTAGCATATGACTCGCCCACCCTCCACACATCGAAAAACATGCAACATGTAACTAGCAGCTTCTCTTTTATTCAAATAGTAAATTTTCAAAACAAAATAAGGATTCACTAAGTAAATTTATGGCTGCCCTCCAAAGCTGCCACCAAACGCCTGTACAAGGCTCAGAAACTTCGATGCCAAGCTCCTCTAACCCGTACATCACAATGCTCAGCACAGGATTTCAATGTTGCAAGATAATGATCGATTTGCATTCTAGGAGTTCAGTTCTAACTCAACATGTTCGATTTCATTCCAGTTTCAGAACATCCATGTAATGTACATCGCTGGCCGTAATTGTGCACGAGCCCGAATACTTTTTACCACATAACAATCGCAGATGCCCAGTCAACTGAGCCCCGCAGAAATCACGAGCCTTCCTCGTGAATCTAATGGTGAACGCATTTGACCAAGACATCACCATATCACACCACCCATCAGTGTGCAGTGGAAGTGTTAGCCTCCCCGGGTGGGGGTCTGATGTAGCCCAAACCTTTCAGCTTCTCCACCAGCTTCCTTTCTGCAGCAGCCTGAAACCATGAACCGATGTGATTCAGATACACAGCTTCAGAAGATTGTTATGCACAAATGAGGCCCGCTTGTGAGTACCTCGAGCATGGGACTGTCTTTTGGGATGTTGCATGCCAGGACTATGTTCAGACCGGTCTTCCGCACTGAGACATGAAGCAATGCAAATCTTGCTCCGGTTAGTAAGATGACATGAATGCATGACCACCAGCTAACTGCCAAAAGAAACAGTACCTAGACGGCGGGCCATGCCTGACCCTGTGTTGTCAGATGTTCCTCCGAGTACAGAGGTGACGGTCACTCTGTTATCCTGCAAGGACCATGAGAAGGCAACATGGCAAAATGGACAACAAGAAAATATCAGTTTTCATGAGGCAACTTTGAAAAAAAATGATAAAAATGAAATAACTGAACATCATTTCTAAGAATGAAACAATTACCGCTTACCGGCCTAGTGGTTGCAGCAGCATACAGATGGCCAAATTTTGCTGTGTTGCATCCAACCCACACATAGATCTGCATCAAAACGAATAAAAAAGAAACGCTCAAACACGATCACTCACACAATGATTTTATAATTTATATGCACCAATGAAGCATGATGGATAACACATTGCAAACAAGCTGATATGATTAAAACCAATATACATCTAAGGTGTGATGAATGTGGAGAGTAAAGCAACAGATCAAGTTTTGTCAAGGCAGATTCAAGGCTCGAAGCCAACTATTACAAGCATTTGCCCTATCAAACCATGACAGATAAATAAACACGTCAAGCTTTGAGCACACTGAATGTGGAACAGACAAATACTTAAAGAGTGCCATGCTTTTCATGTCAGAAGAAGAGACATACAGAATACACCTGTAGCTTCAGAGTTCAAATTTACTTGATTTTCCAAATGAAACTTGATAGACAGCAGGTATAGCACCTTCCTTTTGCCCTCTATAGCACATAGAGCAAGTGAACAAAGCAGCAACTATTAGTTATTACCATTTGCACTTTTCTTCCAGGTGAAGGCTTTTTTCCCAGCTTATCTATAAATGCTTTTCATTTTGGTGTTGCAATTGGCAGTGTGGATTGGCCAATAGGGTTGTGGTGGTGAACAGAGTAAGCAAATTCTGTTCTCTGTTCCAAATATTAAGCAAGTGAGGTGCTGATGCACTACATAATTTTCTCAGAGCTATCTGTTCCGTCACATCGTTTACACTATGTGAACAGACTTAGCTCCTACGAACAAGATCGGTCTGCCCAATACTAAAACTAGCATGCTTTCAGGTCACAACATGGTATGCCGGTAAGTTTGTTTTACTGAATGATGAAAGAGCAGTCATCTAGTAGAGCACCAAAATGAGCAATATTCAAGTCTATCATCTGGAGTAGCCAGCCCATAATCATTTTTTATCATAACAATGAATTTGTGATACGCCATGACTTTACACACTTTTCAGTTTGATACTTTGATTGGATACAAGAAATCTTGTTTACCTGTTTAGAGAACCTCACTATCTGAAAATGAAGCATGACATCATGAAGATCCTCTGTGAAACAAGTGACTTGCAGGCCCCCCTCGGACGACGAATCACCTGAAGAATTAGTTTGGCCCTCTGTCTGGGCTGGCGAACCCACCACCAAATCTGAAAAGCTTGTTCTCAGCTCCTCCGAAGACATCATGTGGCTCTAAAACCCTGAAACGAGATCAAATTACTTCTTCAGATAGGTGGGTAACATGATCACCTCTTTGGAGGGGCGGGCCCAGGATTTTGACCATGGGTATTCAAAATTTCAAATAACAGATTTTTTTTTTGAAGGCCTAAAGTATTAATGCAAAAAATGGAGTAACAATCTATGGCTGAGCTTGTTCCTTCTTTGCGGCACTTCTTTGCAAAAAATGCCTCAAATCAGTAGTAGCACTACTGCCCTTCTTCCTCTTCATGATTTGAACCTAAAATTCATAATCACGATGTTGCAATCAGAAACAGAATAACAGATGGCTTCCGAAACCCGAATTGCAATCAAAATTCGACCTTGTTGTAATTGTCTAATGTCTACTGCTATGTGCTAATTGCAATCAAAACTCCTTGCTAATGTCTAATCTCTAAATGCAATCTAATGTCTGCCTAGTTGCAACTTGCAATCAAAATTCCTCAAAACAGATGGCTTCCGTAATCACTAGCAGTCTAATTGTGCTCTGTCAGGTGTCAGGCCTGTGCTCTACTCACCTTTCTGTTGCTGGCCCGCTGCAGCGCTGCTTGCCGCCGCCGTGCGCCCTTCCAGGCCGCCGCGCAGCTGTGCACCGCGGCCGCCGCCCTGGGCCCTGGCGCCCTGCGGCCTTGCTGGCCGCTGCGCCGGCGCCGCCCCTGCGCCTTGGTGGCCGCCGGCCGCCGTGCGCCGCCAGCCGCTAGGGTTAGGTTCCGCGAGACGAGGAGTCGCCGAGTCGGGAGCGAGCCGCGAGCAGGGCAGGGGGAATCCGGTGGGGGAAGTTTTGCTAATTGGGCCTGCCGTTGGGCCTTCGGGAAGAGAAGGCCGGAGGGGGAGGTGGGCTTTTTACTTCAAACGGGCTACAGTTGACTAGAAGGTCATTTTAGAGTGTTGTTTTTATTTTATTTTATTTTGATATACACACTTGATATACACTATGTATACAATTTTTTTGGCAAAAGATAATGGGTATTCAACTGAATACCCATGAATACACGTGGGCCAGCCCCTCACCAAGCTTTTATTTTTATAATGACACAGTACAACGTAGGCACTCACATATGCACGCGCATTCACCCCTATGAATACACGTACACAAACCCTGCCCCTATGAGCACCTCCGAAGGACTGAGCAACCGGCAGATCTGGAGATTCTCAAAGTCACCATTGACGCCTCGTTGTCGACAGGAACGCCGCTTACCACTTAACATATAGCACCGGTAAATCCTGGAAAATTCTAGAAAAAGGTGCGAACACCAAACACCAGGATTTGAACCCTGGTGGGTAGCGTCTCACTGGACCGTTCTACCATTGAACTATAAGCCCAATCGCACCCCTCACCAAGCTTGAATGGGGGGCATCGGGGCATTCTGCTGGATGGCTCCAGCATAGGACATGGGTGTCACATGCACACCCCGTATCTTTGCAAACAAAATCCAAGTTAGTATATCCGAAACAAACACGCCACACGGAAGGGTTTGGCGTGCACCGTTTTGCACAGCAGGAAGGGAAGGGGCGGCATACCTCGTCACCAGCAAAGGGCCGGGCGAAGAAGGCCGCCGCTGGCAAGGGGCTGGGCGAAGAAGGCCGCCGCCTCTCTCCCAATCGTCGCCGCTGGCAAAAGGCTGTGGGAAGAAGGCCGCCACCTCTCTCCCAATCGTCGCCGCTGGCAAAAGGCTGTAGAGAAACCCTGTACTCACCGTCGTGGATGGGGGACTACTGGCGACTGCCTGCGGGGGGCTACACCGCTGGAGAGGAGCAATCCGCTGGCGGCTCGTCTCGATTCACAGCCTTGGGACGCGTTGTAGAGCTGCGCTGGTCCTTCTCTGTCCTGGGAGATCCGACGGTCTCCTTGCGTCGCTGTGCTGTGTACGCATGCGTGAATCGATAAGGCGAGATCGAGTAGGTCAGGCCGCTGGTGCTCTCGGTGTGAAAATAAAAATAACCATGTTCCTTCGTTTTCAAGAGCATATAGACCCACTAAAAACTACACTAACCTAATTATAGCCAAATGTTGACTGGATATAAGCAAAAACAACTCCAACAAACCCTTTAAACCAAATTTAGATGATCAAATAAAAAAATTGTACTCCAGCAGGTCCTTTATGGTCCCCTATTTTGAGGAGACAAAAAAAATTACGGTCCCCTGATAGCTAGCGCCTAAAGGTTCCATAAAAATTTTTCATTAAACGGTCCATCACAACATAAAGAATTAAAAGACGCAACATCAAATATATTTTTTGCAACGTCGTCGTACGTACGATGACGGAGGTAGAAGGAGGTGCTGCGGGTGATCCCCTGCACCATCGATCCATGAAAAGCAGAGTACCACGTAGCGATGAACTTCAGTGGTAACAGGTATCTCAAACTCTATCCACGTGTCTGCGGGCAGAATAGCAAGCCACGACACCTAGGCAAAATACGTCGACCTTCTATTTTGATTTCCCCACGATCGTCGCCGTTATGGTTTCCCGTCCCATTCTGATTTATAAGTCGCTCTCAACGCTCTAGACACTAGACGTAGTAGTACCGTTGTAATATATATTTTTTTTTGTTGGGTGATAATGCATGTAGAGACAATATTAAATTACAGTAAGCATTTACAAAAGTTTATTCTTCTTAGTTCAAGCCTTAGATAAACATATGTGTGCTGATGTGTGTCTAATTTTATACACATGTGTAACCCATGTGCACTCTATTAATTATTATTAAATAATATATCCGCATTATTTTCTAAAGACAAGTATATACGAATGCATTCAAAATCCACTCATACACGCCTCTAAATATATGCATGTAAATTCTACTTCTATACAAAGCTTCAACAGACACATAGTAAAAAATTGATGAAGTATTATCGACACACGTCGTCTACCATTAAAAAATAACATTAATCAAATTATATAATAAACCTTGTGTTGAGTTAAATACTTGATTTTTTTGCTACACTCGAGGAATCAAGTTTTAATGGACAAGTTTTAAAAAAACCTTGCCTTGTTAAATTAATATTATTTTAAATTATCACAGATAGTTAGACTATATCAGGGACGAAGAGGAGTAAAAACATTAGAATCATCTTTACATGTTATATTTAACTAGTAAAGGCACATGTGCGCACGCACATGTATAAAATAAAATAAAATTAATTAATTAAATATAACATGTAAAGATGATTTCTAGTTGGTTGCACGTGCGCACGCACTTGTGTATATAAAGCTTTAGGTATTCTCAAATCTAGAGGCACGTCATTTTTCAAGTTAGTTGGTCTTTATTTATATGGAGAAAAACTCTTCAATCTATTGTCTATTAGCAATACGAGATAATTATGTGCACGTGTGGAGAGGTAGGGGCCCACCTGGCCGGAGGTGGGTACGCGCGGGCGGGTACAGAACGCTGGGTGAAAAAAGTTTTACGGAGAATGAACTAAAAGCGTCTGGAACATTCAATTTTTTTTTGTTTTCTTGTGTTTCTTGTTCTCCTTCCCTCTCCAAAACCCGACAGGTGGGTCCCCTGTGAGGGGGTGGGTGTAGATTTTTAGGTATAAAGTGTTTTCAATTCTCTAGGATCCTGTTAGTATGGATTCATCGGGTCAGCGGACCCCGATGATAAGCGGTAGCTTTATCCTTAGACTACTAGTTGAATTCTTCACGGGTTGTTGCGGGATATTTTACATAAATTTATATGATTATCTGATGTCTTTTAAGATGAAGGTAAATTATTCTATGAATTCTATTTTACTTAATAGATAATAGAGGAACATAAATACGCGGTTTATTAATAACCTGTTGCGGGAGGACCTGTGTTGATGATGAAAATCAAAAGGCATAGATGCTTTTTTTTTGTCTGTGTGCAAATACACCCATTTCTCTGAGCAATCATCCACACATGATAGTGTCCCCGTCCATCAGCTTCTGCATGGATCACTGAATGTTCCGTGTGTGTGGTGAAAGTATGTAGTAGTACGTTGCAGCAAAGAGCATGATTGAGAGGGTGAATAATGACCACTTCTCATCATACATATTGTAAAACAAAGACATGCATGCATGCAGATCTCATAGTTGCGCAAAGATAAATAATAATGTTATGTATTATTGCTAAGTAAAAGCCAACCGATGACACAAGCTGCTGATATGCTCAAGCCGGAGGTGCTTTGTTTTTCTGCCATACCAATTTGACCTGCGGTTGAACGGTACATGGGATTTGATTCCTACCATCCGTTGCTGATCGGACGGCCCACAACGCTCTGCCCGGCTTTGGGTGGGCCACGGCGGCGGCTCGCCAGCTTCGAGTGGCCCGAGCACGACAATCGCGCGGTGGATATGTCTCGCGATGGCGCCGGGCGGACGGGGTCGCGAGTGCTCGTTGGGGTGCTGCTTGAGCCTTGATTCCGCGTCGGAGTGTCGAGATGGGGTCCTATGGTCCCTGCGCGTGCAGGAGAGGGAGAGGGGAAGTGAGAAGCAGAGCCACAGAGGAGATCTTGGGTGGCGGGGCGGCTCACCGTGGCGGGTGACCACGGCCAATTAGTTGATGCTCCAGTACATGCGTCCCACACTGTTGCGCATGATGTCCGCAGGCACCTGCAGCCTGAGGATGAAGAGAACCTGCTTCAGACTTGATCTCCACCAGCCGCTCAAGTGAGATTTTGCCGGGAGTCATGTGGACGATCGATCATCAGAGGTTTGGATTGCAAGACAACAATGATGCTTAGAGCTCTCTATTTTATAGTGGGAGCAGAGGATGAATGTGATGAAGTGGTTTTCAGTTTTTACAAAGCTGAATCGCTTCCCTTTGTCTTCCGAATGCATTGTGCGGTGGCAATTAAACAACGCAGGAGTGGGTGGTTCAGTGGGTGCATCAATATTAGTTGGTAGAATGATCGTGAGTCATTTCAATTTCAGTTCAAAGCCGTAGTGATATGAGTCCTTAAATAAGAGGAAAGTAGATGCTGACGTGGATACGCGAGGATTGAGAGAAATGGGGGTATGACTTGTAGTGGGGTGCTTCTATATAGGTATTATAGATAAGTGTCTCACACGTTCACAGTCTTATGTTCCATGTCTTCTCAGATTTTATTACCAATGTGACTATGTTCCTACACATGTCACATATAGCTAGAACACGTATAAAAAACCAAATATGTCTCTTGTATTCATATATGGTATACATATATGGTATCTGCAACGTCATTTCTGATCTTATTAGATCGTGTTCCCACATAACCACAACCACATGTGTTTACGGATGGTGGCTATAGTGCTAGACAACATATCAACAACAAAAAAACATCGCTTGTGTCACGCATTCATATTAGTCTGTAATGCACGTCACGATATATTTGGTCTTATTTATAAAGTGACTTTATATTCCCACGTAACTGTGACCACACGTGAATGCCTTCCGATCAGCTTCCATCCCTATGCATATTACGAAAAACACGAGAAACGAGTACTTCCATGACATGTGATATACACGTAGTAAGCATTCGATAAGTGGATTGACATGGACTACGATTTGTCATTGATGTGCAAGAATATGATATGTCAATGACATATGGATTTGATTGGTGATGAAGTCATAGTTTTATAAGAAGAAACCTAAAAAGAATGGCAATGAGGTTTTTTTTAGAAGAAAGAATGGTAATGAGATTGTGCAAGTGCAAAAGAATGGTGATGAGGTTGTAAGTCCAACATAGGCGGCTACGCCTCGTGAATTTTGCTTTTAGGCACCCTAAGGTTTTATTTAGGAAATAAAGTACTCGTTCTGTTTCTTTTTATTAGTCGTTTTAGATGGAAATCAAGTACATCATTTATTGTTTGAACCGGGACGTGAGTTGTAGCAAAGTGCATGAATCATCAAGTGCAATTGGACATAAAAATGGAGTGCCAGGACAACTTATAAAACGGAACGGAGGGAGAATTGAAGATTATTGGGGGATTAGAAGGGATTGGAGAATTGCTCCACTTGAAACCCTTCAATTCACTTCAATTCTCTATTGTTTAAACAAAGCCTAAACCATATTTTTGAGAGAGAAAATCGTATCGTCACATCTACTGTCTCGAGTCCATTTTGGAGCTCTGTCACCTCCGGTGCTGCCCTGCACCCTTCGTCACGGTCACCCGCTTGGCTGGGCTGGGCTGGGCTGGGCTGGATACGCCGATCGTCTCTTTGGCGATCCTGCAGCCTCTCCGGTCTCCAGCGCCCACCGTTTTTTTCAAAACCACCTAAATCCTACCATGACAGCTTTCTCATTTCGCGCACGAAACGTGACCTTGGATTCTTGGAAGGGTTTCTCGAATTTTAGAAATTTAATTCAAAACGCGTAAGTAATTTTGTTCGAGAAAGAAAAACAAAATATAACTCATAATGAGTTCGCCTGGATATAGCTGTGGGCCAGCTCTGCTCTCGGATGGGACGGACGGCCCAGATGAATCCCGGGTGGGAGAGCCGCGGGAGACTCACTGTGTAGGCGGAGTCGGGGAGAAGAAAGAGATGAGAAGAGCGTTTCGGTTACCCCTCTCTCTCTCGCTCGCCTCCTTTTAGAGCTGGCGCCGGCGATCCGGCGTGAATGAATCGTCTGGTCTCGTTTGAGAAGAGATAGATAGACGAGGAGGGGAGCAGGAGAGGGAGAGAGAGAAGAGAGAGAGAGAGAGGAGGGCTCGATCGGCCGCCAGATCCATCTCGGCGCCGCGCCGTCAGGTGCCCGTGCCGCCGCTCGCGCCGGTGGGTTGGGTTGCACGGCGGCGGGGTGCGTTGCCCTTCGCAATCCAATCCAGTGAGTCGAGTTCCCATTCCGTCCCTCACTCCTCTCCGCCCACCGCCCATTCCACATGCCGCCCGCGCCGCCGCCGCCGCCGCCGCCGGCCCCGCCGCAGGGGAACTCGAACCTCACCACCGGCGACGCCCTCACCTACCTCAAGTCCGTCAAGGTGCTCATCCCCCATTCCCCCCTTCCCTTTTTTTTTACTTTTTTTTATTCTGCATTCCATTCGTCTGATTGACTCGCCTATTCGCTCGTCAGACCCGATTCCAGCAGGAGGACCATGTCTACAAGTCATTCCTGGGAATCCTCAACATGTACCGCATGCATAACAAGCCCATCAAAGAAGTTTACGAGGAGGTACCATGCCTACCTTCTCTCTCCACGAGTCCTTGTACATGCCGATGCATAATTCTGCCTCACTTCTCTTCCACGCAGGTCGCGGCGCTGTTTGATGCACATCCTGATTTGCTTGAGGAGTTCAAGCAATTCTTGCCTGATGCCACCACACCTCAGCAGGCAGCTGCAGCCTCTAGTGTCAGGCACGACGAGAACACTGTAGTGCATTCTGCTAGGAATGTTCATACCACTAACAAGGTGAATCTACAAATAAATCGTTCCAAATGCTTTGATTGCTATATACTCCCTCCATCCGTCAGTGCAGGTTGTATTTTTTTTAGGACAAAGCGTTCGCAAGTAGATACTAGCCTTTTTAATTTCTCTGCACAATTACGAAATTCCTTTGAATATGAATCCATCGATGCAGCGTTTGTACAGTAAACGTGTGCATATTTGGCATATTGTTGGTCAAACATAACATACTTTGACCTTTTCAAATCAAAATATCCTTTACATTGATGGAGGGAGTATTAGTTAGCTGGGGGTCATTCCACTGCTTAAGTATTTTGTTTGGTTGAATCAAAATTTTGCTCTAGATATCAGTTTCACTGTCTTACCATGTTTAATCAAATCAGTGACATGTAATGATATATGGGTAAGTTTTTTTTTCTACATGATTTTAGGATTAACATAAGCTGATGAAAAGTTGTCCATGGTAGGTATGAGTCGTATGTGCACAAATAAAACACGGAAGTGCGTTTAATAATTTTGTCTATTGGGTCCTTGTTCCTGCATATATAACTACAGAACTGTTAGATCCACTAATTTAAAGCCCCCACAACAAAACATCGCCCATGGTACTTATGAGTCATATGAGCACAAATAAAACACGGAAGTGCATTTAATAATTTTGTCTATTGGGTCCTTGTTCCTGCATATATAACTTTAAACTCCAGAACTGTTAAATCCACTAATTTACACCCCCCCTCCTCCGAATTCTGGTATGTGCTTATTTTCTTTATCTCCAGAGGGAGAGACATTTTCCGCCAAACGCTGATTGTGACTCCAGTGTTAATCGCACTGATCCTGGGCATGATCTCCAGAGAAGATGCACCGAGAAGGAGAAAAATCGTAATGCTTGCCGCAGTCAGGATAGGAGAGATTATGAAAGGAATGATAAAGATGATGAATATGACAGTGGAGGGCTATGTAGCCGCAAACCTCAAAGAAAGACAGAGGCTACCAGTGATGATGATACACTAGGGGGACCTAGCATCTCTCCTTTATCATTTAATGATAACTATGTACTGAAAAGTGAGTCTCTTGCCATATTGGATATCACTAATGTTTATTCGTCCATTTATACATGTAGTCTGAGATCTTTATCACCTTGGTTACCCTTGGTTTATATGAACTTTAGCATTACATTCTGAATCAATCTCTTAATATTTTAAATCAGGTTCAAACACACGGGAGTTTCACTTTTGTGAAAAAGTGAAGGCAAAGCTAGAGCCTGGGGCTTACCAAAATTTCTTGAGATGCCTTCACATATACAACCAAGAAATTATTACAAGAACTGAATTGAAACGTTTGGTAAGCAAAGATATTATTTTTTGGTCTGATTCTAGTTTGTAGCTAATGATCTATTGGACTTGCCATATGAAAACTAGGATAGGTAAATTTATTTTGAATATTCTAAACAAGGAAAGGTTTCTGATTTTCAGGTAAAGGACATACTTCAGCACTACCCGGATCTGGTGAACGGATTCAATGAATTCTTGGAACACTGTGAAAACATAGGTGGATCACATGCATCTACTTCTTGTGCATGTGACTTTATTGGATGCAGTTCCATGATTTAGTATTTGCATATATTGTGTGTTTCCTCTCTAAATGGTCATTTTACTTTGCAGATGGCTTTCTGGAAGGGATCATTAATAAAAGTAAGTGAACCTGGATTGAAGTTTATAATTTCATTTGTCCTACTTTTTAAGGGACCATGTTTATGTTAGTATTCTGGAATGAAGGGCAAACATCGCGGACAGTTAAAACGGTGGAAAAAGGGAGAGACAGAGAGCATGAGGGGGAGGGAGATCCTGAGAAAGAGAGATACAAGGAAAGGGAAAAAACTGAAAAAGCATCGGTATTCAATTCTAAGGAAGGAACTACCCACAAAGCTACTGCATTCTCTAGCAAAGAAAAGTATAACTTATGCAAACCAATATCAGAGCTTGATCTTTCGAACTGTCAGCGGTGCACTCCAAGTTACCGACTTTTGCCTAAAAATGTGAGCTGATCCTACTTTTTGTAGTTTATGATAATGTATCCTATGCAATCTCATGCTTTTACATTTCCTTTCCAGTATCCAATGCCTTCTGCCAGCAATCGGACCGACATCGGAGCTTCAGTGCTGAATGATTTCTGGGTATCAGTGACCTCGGGAAGTGAGGATTATTCGTTTAAGCACATGCGGAAAAATCAGTATGAAGAAAGCTTGTTTAGATGTGAAGATGACAGGCATGGAGTTTTTATTCCTTGTTTGACTATGCCTAATTGTTGGTACATAGCAGTGCTGTGGGTTGACAGCTTCCATATTTAAAACATCTATACAAGATCCTAACTAACCAGTACTTTTGCTATGATAACTGATGTTATTCATAGCAGCTGTTTTGTTGTTACATTGAAAAACAGCTCGACCATGGGGGTATTGTTACATTTAGTAAATCTAGTGTTGCTTAACAGTACCTGTTTTTGGTCCACAAGCAGTAGATAAATATTTTTTTCCTCAGGGATTACCATCACTTAAAAGTGCTGTGGCTAACTATGGGAACTTCGGTTAGGTACTCAGTAGTGTAACCTATGTTGGTATAGATAAATAACAGGGTAATAGGAAGTTCAGAGTTCTCAAGATCTGTGCATCAGAGAGTGTAACTTAAATCTGTCATAAAGATGAGGCATGCACCATGATGACCCTTTTTTTTCTTGTTCTACACTTCAATCTATCTTGCTAGTCGGTGGTCTTGCTATTTTGTTGCAGTAGCTCTCAAGATCATAGTCAAAACTTGTGAAACGGTTGATTTCAGGTTTGAGCTGGACATGCTGTTGGAATCCGTTAATGCGGCAATTAAGCGTGTCGAGGAGTTGCTAGAAAAGATGGAATACAAATCACTCAAACCAGACAGTTCTTTCCACATCGATGAACATTTGACTTGTAAGCATTAATATGTGCAACTTACCATGCATCAAAATGCTTATATTATACTCCCTCCGTCCCTAAATAACTGTCTTTCTCACTTCCCGAGAAATAACTTTGATTAATTTTATATTAAAATATATTAATATTTATGATGCATAATTAGTATCATATGATAGATCTTTTGATCTAGTTTTTTAATAAATTTATTTAGAGATTAAAATGTTGCACGTATTTTTTATAAATCGAATCTAAATCGTGGCACGAAAACCAACGGCGACACTTAATAGGGGACGGAGGGAGTATGTATGATTGTTGTCTCCTCTCTTTTTGTTTAACAACATGCATATTATTGAACTTTTACTTCTCCTGATAGCTCTGAATATAAGGTGCATTGAGCGTCTGTATGGTGACCATGGACTTGATGTCGTGGATGTTCTTCGCAAAAACGCTGATGTGGCACTACCAGTTATTTTAACAAGGCTTAAACAAAAGCAGGAGGAATGGTCAAGGTGCCAGTCAGATTTTAATAAAGTTTGGTCTGAAATATATGCAAAGAATTATCACAAGTCTCTTGACCATCGCAGTTTCTATTTCAAACAACAAGACTCAAAGAATCTGAACGCAAAAGGTACGCACATATTCTATTGTTCCTAGACATTAATTCTGAAATGATCTATCCATCGTGTATTACCCTTATACTGGCTGCCGCTTTTAAACTATTTCCTCATGGACCTTGCACAGCTCTATTGACTGAGATTAAAGAAATCAATGAGAAGAAAAGGAAGGGGGATGATGTGCTACTTGCTATTGCTGCTGGCAATAGGCGGCCAATAGTTCCCAGTATGTCATTTGAGTATGTAGATTCAGACATTCATGAAGATCTTTACCAGATCATCAAATACTCCTGCAGAGAACTCTGCAGTTCTTCAGATCAAGTTGACAAAATGATGAAAATATGGAGAACATTTTTGGAGCCTATATTGGGCATTCATCAACAAGAC
This sequence comes from Echinochloa crus-galli, assembly GCA_900205405.1. Classification (NCBI taxonomy): domain Eukaryota; kingdom Viridiplantae; phylum Streptophyta; class Magnoliopsida; order Poales; family Poaceae; genus Echinochloa; species Echinochloa crus-galli. The sequence continues at coordinate 1,180,007 of OAMR01000288.1, forward strand.
TGTGGCACTGAAGATGCAGGTATGGTTAATGCAAAGAGCCAAACCAGAAAAGTTGGCTTCGCATGTGCTGAGAAAAGAAATAATGCAACAGCAAATGGTACATTTGCTGTTAAGCCTACCAATGGCGATGAAAACATTCTAAAGGAACGCTTACAACCTTCTCACGCTATATTTGTAAATGAAGTTACGGCAGATGCTCAAGATGGTTCCCATGAAGCTGGGCAAACTTTCCACAGAGGCGATGATCTACCAAACGCTGCACTGCATGGAAGAGTGCGCAACTCCAGCTCTACAGTTGCTAATGCTGCGGTTGAGTTTAAGGATGGGAATGAAACAATGCCGTGTATGGGGGTATGGTCACTCTTAAACTGGATCTATTTTCTTTCCCTGACTGTTGCTGACAATTGAGTTATTCCCACCTTTCTGTTTCAATACTCAGTTCAAGCATACGCGGTGAAAGAAAAAGGCATGAAAACTAGAAATAGGAAGTGCTAGAATTTTCATGGGTCTACATCGTTTTTGTTTCCTTGAAAAACATTGAGGAAACTCATTTTATTTTTGCTAATATGCACTATCATTTCAACAGAATGGAGCAGGTGTTAAAGTTCATCCATTTAATGAATATGCTGGGTCCCACAACAATTTAAAGACAGAACGAGAAGAGGGTGAATTATCTCCTAATGGCGATTTTGAAGAGGAAAACTTTGGTGCTTTCGGAGTTGAAGCTTTAGCTGGAATCTCTAAACGAAGGGAAGGTTCTACCGGCAGATCTATTCAGGGTAGATCTAAGGAAGTTGTCAAGTTTGCCAGCAACAAACATGCTGATGCAGATGATGAAGGTGATGATAGTGCCCAGAGGTCAACAGAGGATAGTGAAAATGCATCTGAGGCTGGTGAAGATGCCTCTGGCAGTGAATCTGGTGGTGGCGAGGAGTTTTCTCGTGAAGATCATGAGGAAGAGGATGATATGGATCTTGATACGAAGGCCCAAAGTGAGGGTGGGACAGAGTTAAATTCAGAGGCACAAGATATGGATATAGGAATATCACTGCCATTTTCAGAACGTTTGCACAGTACAGTTAAACCACTTTCCAAGTATGTTGCCAACACACTACCAATCCATGAAGATAAATGTACACATATATTTTATGGAAATGATTCATTTTATATTCTGTTCAGACTACACCAGGTTAGTTTCTTCAGTAATCTTGCTGGGTGTGCTGTACCTGTATGTGCCTAGTGTTCTGCTTGGTTAACTTGTATTGATTGCAGGTCTTATATGAGAGAATATTGTCAGCTAAGACAAACTCTTCCGCATCAGAGAAGAAGTGGAGGGCATCAAAGGATACAAATTCTCCAGACCAATACTCAAAGTAATATTGTCAACACTCTGCTTTCTTTGTAACATGGCCTGTTGTACATGGCTAATGTACTGTTAGTGCAGGTTCATCAGTGCACTATACAGCTTCGTTGATGGTTCTTCTGACAGCACCAAATTTGAAGATGAATGTCGATCCATCATTGGGACTCAATCATACGTTCTCTTTACTTTAGATAAACTGATATTCAAAGTTGTGAAGCAGGCGAGTTGCATCATAGACCATATCTGTTTTACCACATAATAGCTACATTATTAATTTTTTTCTACTCATCTGCAGCTTCAAGTGGTAGCATCTGATGAAATGGACAACAAGCTTCTCCAGCTTTATTTGTATGAAAAGTCCAGGTCTCCTGGAAGGTTCTTTGATCTGGTATATCATGAAAATGCACGGGTCCTTCTCCATGATGAGAGCATATACCGGTTTGAATGCGTAAGTTCCATTTTGGTACCTGTATTTCCCATGTCTTCCATAAATATACCTGCATAGAGTACCATGCAATGTTTCTCCGAAGAATACTTGTATCTTACTACACGAGGGAGGAAAAACATCAATTACTTTGTACATTGCATGTTTGGATCTCGCAACTATCGGATCACAGACACTTTCTGTTGCAAATCTGCAGCATTCAAATCCAACAAGATTATCTGTTCAGCTCATGGATTATGGCAATGAAAAACCTGAAGTAACTGCTGTCTCAGTTGATCCAACCTTTTCACTATATCTTCATAATGATTATCTGCCAAGTATTTCAGATACCAAATTGGCTGATGATGTCTTCCTTAGGAGGTACTATCCTGGCATTATAATGAAACCCTCGATTTTTATCCATTTTCTTGCTTTCATGATTTTACATCTTCATTTTCAGGAATAAGCGGAAGCAAGAGAGAAATGACGATTCGTCAGCTTCTTTGAACACCATGGACAATGTCATGTTTGCTAATGGTCTTGAATGCAAGATATCTTGCAAAACCTCTAAGGTACTTGCAATCTTATTAATGGGGACACAGTTATGTAGCGCATAGTCTTAAGAAACTCCTTCGCGTATTTCATAGACACTACTGACTCTTTTTCATTGCGTGCGTACCTAAGTATGATGTCACATTTGCAGGTCTTGAATGCAAGATATCTTTGCATATTTTTTCAGTAACTAAGTATGATGTCACATTTGCAGGTTTCCTATGTCCTTGATACTGAGGATTTCTTATTTCGTATCAGAAAGAGGAGGAGAGTTTCATCGAGTGGAACCATACCTGCAAAGGCAATTTTTGAGAAAGCTTACACTGTAAAATCACAAGAATTCCATAGATTTCTCTCCAGGCCGTAGGGTCTTGTGTAAAAATTATGGTAATTTTAATGGCATGTACAGTGGCGGAGCCTTATGAGTACTGTTGTTGCTGATTTGTCACTTAACTCTTATATGCTTGCGGCCCAATTACGGCAGCATTATCTATTTTTAATGATTCTTTGTGATTTGTTCATTGTAAATTATGAATATGTACTGTGGATAACGATTCAACGCATGTATATCTCCCCGGCTGTTCAGGGGTGCTGGAGGTGTCGATACGTTTTTGGAATGGCATACAGGAGATTTTCTTTGTCCATTCAAAACGTAATAAGCTCAATTTTTTCAACCACCGATGTCAATTCAAGACATTACAAATAACGCACCAAACGACTCCACACACGTAATGGAAGCACTAAACTGCGTAGCTGCTCCACACTCGTAATGGAAGCACACTGAACTTGGAATACCTGTCTTACTAAAAAAACTGTAAATGGAACATCCCAAATAGTGGGTGCAAACGTAAGAACAATGAGAACTAGCCTGAGACTCTAAGAACAGGAGATGTGCAAAGATCATAATGTATTATTAAATCGTAGAGATTCTAGTGCACGAGAGAGCAAAAGGCAGGCCAGAGTTTAATGAGCCAAGTTTGACGTTGTTAGATAAGTTTAACGGGTCGGAGGGACCATAGTAGGAGCTACCGTATCTCGTTTGTTGCCGTCCTCATCCTGTAGCGCGTCAAGCTATTGCCGCCTTGCCGGCCGGGCTAGCCATGCCACACGGATGCAGACCGGCATCGTACGATATCAACAATAATACACTGTATTCTGAAGATGCGCACGGAGACAGAGGAGGAAATGCATGAAAGAGCTACACGTTCAAAGCCGGTGACGGTGTGAGATGAAACATCGGAGGCTGCATGCATGATTCCCAAATTTAGTACCAACAAGTCTCCCATTTTCACGCCAACACCACACAGCACCCCACCCTCCACACTATAAAGCTCCTACTCTCTCCTGCTTTCTCTTCAACCACAACCATACCTACACGCCTAGTCGAGAGGATCTGAAAGAGGCAGCAGCATCAGCAGCAAAGGAAAGAAATAAAGGAGATCATCGATATGTCAGGAGACAAGATGCGTGTGGCCATGGTGAGCTTGGCGCTGGTGGGTTTGCTCCTCCTCGGCCAGTTCACCGCGCCCGCCTCCGCCAAGAACAACGTCCACGTCCTGGGCGTCGAAGAAGACGGCGGCGACTCCGAAGGCCGAGTTGTCTACGCGGACATGAAGCTGGCTGATGAGACATCTGGCTCCCCGGCACCGGCGCCAGCGCCGGGACCGTCGTCCAGCGACTAGTTACATAAATTTTACTCTTCCTACCGTTGCTACCCACGCCTCCGGAATACTTTTTATGTCTTTGTTTTTTCATTTTTTGGTTCCCACCGCCATATATTTTCTGTGTTTCGATTATTATATTACCAGGTTGTTTGTCTATTTTTCAATGATATATTCACTTAATTTTTATGGGTATGGTGATGTTATGATTATTTGACAATAACAATTTTTTTAAAAAAAACAAACAGATGCAGGCACTTGAATATAAATACATTCACTTCTATGAATGAATGAATGTGCATCCAACTTCTATGATCGCTTTCGACAGGAGCGGAGCCAGGAATTTATGAAGTGATTAAATAATCATTACTTATGCGATTCTTTACTTATGGGTGTACTATTCTTGGTGAATGCAAAATTCTATTAGACAAAAGCAAGTGATATATGCACAAAATAGTTAATACATGAAAACAACGTAATAAGGAACTAAAGAAGGATCTCGTTCAACTACTAAAGCAGTACGTTTAGAATTGACTCTCCTAAATTCGGATTGTGGCTGCCTTAGAATTTTCTCTTCCTCCTCCTCACAAGCCAGCTTGCGATTTCATCTTTTCGTTGCAGTAATTTTATCTTCCTTGGATTAATCCAATAGATAGGGTGCGGAAATATGAAATCTCTCCTAAATAGATGCAATCTGAGCCTTACCCCTCAGGTTCTGAGATTTAGTCGTTGCCTTGCTCAAGGCATGTGGCCTGACGCGCCATGCGGCAGGGTTAGGGAGTTTGGGGAGGGCGAGAGGGCAGAATTACGATTTGTGCAGCAGAACGGCGACCAGCAACAGAGTTCTGGAACGTCGTGAGAACGTCGTGACTTGTTGTCTGTCGCTAGTCATTGATCCGATGGGAGAAAAACTAACAGGGCTCTAGTGAAGCCTCATATTTATCCACATTAATTATGCTAACTAGCAAGATGGCCCGCGTAAACTATGCGGGTAGCTAGATTTTTTATACTAACAACTTGGTGGGTTTTTACATTATAATATATTTATCTAAATGTATTGACATTATTTTTCTATGTGGTCCGATTTTTTTTTATCATCACGCTATATGGCACAGAACATGAATCCATGTTAAAATAAAGCACCTTATATACAATATAGTTTTTAGTATTTATTCAAGTACTATAATTTTGTATTGTCTTATAATATAAATTTTCACATATGGTGATAAATTATTTTTTATGTTTTCTCGAAATTGTAGAATTAAAAGTTGGACAAATACTTTGTAAGATGTAAATTTTACCTTTTAATATATTTGTTAATTGAACAATTAGAGACCACGAACACGTAGAGCTTGTTGAATACATTCCGTTTCACTATTCATGTGAGTTGTTTGGAGTTTAAATGATAGAATTACATTTATCTCAAGCGTAAAAAATTATCTACACAATAATCGAGTCTAATTTAGACAATGAGTTCTCGTGTTTTTTTTGTCTATTTATTAAGAATTAATTGGATATATGCAATTGCAACTTGACGGCTTGGAACATATGCCATTACAATTCGTCTATTTGGAAACATGCCATTACAATTCACCAAAAGTTCAAACCATGCCATATTCTGCGTCTTTGATTCCTTTGGACCCACCAACAAACCACAATATTTCTGTATAGCCCAAAATGCTCCTGCTACACCATCTCTTTTTCTCCCTCTCCTAGACCCTTGGACCCCATATGTCATCTTCTTCATCCGCCTTTATGTTCCTCCCAGTAGCACTACATCTTCACGGCTCAGGGAGGATGAGATGAAGGTGGAGCTTGATGACTCGGACGCTCAGGGGTGCAGGATGAGATGAGGGTGGAGCTTGGGCGCTCAGGGGTGGGTGGAAGGTGGAGGGGTAGAGCGCGGTGGCACCAGATGAGCCGCCCCGACGCAGAGGTCGGCGCGGGGTAGGGCAAGAGTTCCCGGTCGTGCGAGCATGGTCATCTCCCGGTAAATACATCATGTCGTCGTCATCGTCTTTTCCCGTCCACCGCTTCTATAACCGTCTATAGGGTTAATTTAGAGCTTTCGGTGGCCGACGGGTTCTCCAGCAAGAGCGACCTCCACTTGCTGCTTGCTGCTTGCGCGGGTAACCGACTATTTATTTATCAAGGGAATTTTTCTCTCACATTGTGCTCACAATCTTGTTGAACACCCTAACTCTAAACACCTTTCATCAGTTACATGCACACATCAACGTGATGTCCTCTACTCATTGTTGAACGCTACACCACCACAGTTTCTCCGCTTTGTTTTTCCTCTCTCTGCTCCTTGCATCAACTCGTTAACAAAGACCATTAAACGAATTTGAGTGCGGGTAACCCGTTTGATGATATTCCACTTGTGTTGAAAAAGATACTAAGTGCTGAACACAACCATGCTGCTCGCCCCCCTTCGGACAGGGAGAATTGTTCTCTCCCGCTGTGGTCACAACCTCGTTGAACGCCCTAAATCTGAGCACCTCTCATCAGGTACACGTGCAGATCGACGTGTTGTCCTCGTTTATTGTTGAATGTTGCCTCCTATATAGAAGAACGTGGTTGGGCACACGGGGCTTCAGGCTGTCCGCACTCGTCGTACTCCATTCTCATCCTCTGTAAGGAATATTCCTGCCTAGTCATTGAGATTCTTTCCTCTATATCAATTTTTTATGCACATGTTATCCTCTATATCTTATATTTTATACCAACTACCAAAATGTGAGCCCACCCATATCTTTTTCTCCTTTTCTTTCACGGACGCCACCACTCCTCCCCCCACTCTCTCTCTCACTCTATCCCCCTCTCTCTCTAGTAGCGGCGGCGGCGAGAGGTGCCGGTCTCCCCAGCCGGCAGCCTTTAGTCCTGTCGGCCTCCAGCGGCACGCGGAGCGGTCGGACCCCGAACTCCGAAGATGCGTAGGCGGCTGCCGCGACATCGACTACGGCGGATGGCCTCCCCGCAGCGGACGGTCGCACGGCAACGGCAAAGGACTCCTGCGGTGGCCACTAATGACCACATGACAACGGTTGAGGCTTCCCGTGGATGGCCACGCGGCGACGGTGGAGGGCTCCCACAGATGGCCACACAGCGTGACAGTGGAGGGCTCCCACGGCGGCCATGGACGGCTACCGGCAGCAATGGCCACACAGCGTGACAGTGGAGGCCTCCTACGGCGGCCATGGACGGCTACCGACAGCAGTGGCGGACCACGAACTCTAAAAGACACGCAGGCTGCTGCCGCGGTGGCCGCAGATAGCTCCCACGATGACGATAGCGGCGGACGGTCACGCGACAATGGTGAAGGACTCTCGCGGCGGCCACGGACGGCCATGCGCCGGCGGTGGAGGGCTCCCGCGGATGGCCACGCGACAACAGTGGAGACCTCTTACGGCGGCCATGAATGGCTGCGCGGCGGTGGCGGCAGTGGCGGACCCTGAACTCCGAAGACACGCAAGCGGTACCGCGGCGGCGACGGCGGCGGACGGTCGCACAACGACGGCGAAGGACTCATACGGCAACCACGGACGACCACACTGCGGCGGCGGAGGGCTCCCGCGGACGGCTACGCAGCAACGGTGGAGGCCTCCTATGTCGGCCATGGACGGCTGTGCGGCAGTGGCAACAAACCTCGAAGTCCGAAGACGCGTAGGCGGCTACCCGGCGGCCATAGATGGCCACAGCGGCGGACGGCCTCCCGGCAGCGGACGGTCGCACGGTGACGGCGAAGGACTCCCGTGGTAGCCACAGACAGCCACGCGACGGCAATTGAGGGCTCCTGCGGATGGCCACGCGGTGACGGTGGAGGCCTCCTACGATGTCCATGGACGGTTGTGCGCCGGCGGCGGCGGACGTCTCGCACGGCGACCACAGATGGTTGTGCGGCGATCGCGAAGGGGTGGCGGCGGACGAAATAGTATAGACAGTTAGATCTTCATTAAATCCAACGACATATATTCTTACCTTTTTTTGGATTAACATAATATTATAGACCGTTAGATCTTCATAAAATCCAACGGCATATATTATTTTCTCTTTTTTGGATTAACGGAATATTATAGATCGTTAGATCTTCATAAAATTCGAGGGCATATATATTCTTCTCTTTTTTGGATTAACGTGAGAATTTTTTGACCCTCTCTGCTAACGTGGTGGCTCTTTTTAACTCTATTGTATTAATATAATAGATTCAGCCCATCACCCCCCCCCCCCGGCTTTCGAGAGATTAAGTAGATAGGCATTACTAGGATTGGCGAAGTGTTGGACTCAAATCGAGATAGACAAACAAGGAACGTAACTAACTAAGCCACGCTCGGTTTGCCCTACCAGCAAATAAGACATATCTCCTTCTCTATTAAGTGGTCCACCTCAGCTCTAGTTCCATTTTTTTTTTAAAAGGAAAGCTTTATTGATCTTAGACAATTACATCGAGATGATACAATTATATAAGATCCAACCGATGCACACAGCCCATGAAAAAAAAGAAAAAAAAATGAGAGCACCATGACCTAGCAAACTACCACAAGCGCCTCCATCTTCATCCGCGTCACAAACCAAAGCAAACCTTGTACTTTGAAGTAGGCTCCCAATACAACGCCTCCAATGAGGAACCGACACGCGCACGTGACGACATTGTAATGACCCAACCAATTAAGGCCAGATCAAATGTTTTCACGAGGGAGTAATTCATCTTAATCCAAACAATGCCTTCAACAAGGTCACTGTCAGGCTCAACCAATTAAGGTCAGACCTAGGAATTTCTTCCCGGACCGGTGAATTAGTAACAATTACCACCACGACCAAGTCACTCGTATTGCTTCCCCCTTCTTACCAGGCCAATACTTCCCTATAGACCAGCCCTGACCCACTTAGACGGCCACGATTACTTCAAATCCGGCAGACCATCTGAATTCATAACCTGAGATACTATGCTGCAAAGTAGCCACTGGGTACCCGTGCATAATCCACCAGGAATAAATTACAGATGAAATCCGTCTTCGAGCAAGAGAATCCGCGAACGAAGCCAAGGTGACTCATGTCTCTTTTTCTTTCTCAAAAGTAAATGGGAAAATAAAGATA